>JAHZNB010004527.1:0-13465 GCA_027744295.1 Callyntrura guangdongensis
ATGTAAACTGTTTCGTGCTTATCGTACTTTAAGAATTTTAAGAAACGCAATTAGACGTGTAAAGTAAAAAAAGTCTTTATAAAATTGCTGCCACAGTACATTTACAAATTGACGTATGTGGTCAAAAAAGATTTTACATCAAAACGTAAATCTAGTAGTCCAATATGTCTAACAGTTTAGTTTGGATTTGTCTGTATATTAGTATCCACTATTTTAGCAGCTTTTTATAGTATAGAAAAGTACAATTTACATTACCATACCGAGGTTTTTTTCGTTTAAAAAACTTTTTACACAATGTTTTGCACGCATTTTTCAATTCATCGAAACAAAACTCTACTATGCCATTCACAGATATGTAACGCGATGCTAAAGTGTTAATGTCCTTGCATAAAACGCCACAATGACAGTGATATTACAAAGAATGAACTGTGTGAATTATGATCATTACATTTCATTTTATTATAGAAATAAAAACGCTTTCATTAAGACGTGAGGTGCGGCTGAAGTCTAATAATGGAAAATTTTAATGCATCCTGTTTAACAAAAATTGTGCTGCATTAGAAAATACAATTGACAGTCTCATCTCCCTCCACCAACAAATAGGTTTTACTGCCGAGTCATGCAATATTTGAATCTGACTACTCACATAACAATTTATTCGTAACTATTATATACAAACTGCAATATTGGCAACAAGTTTGTACTACATCCAACGTCCTTAACAACTCTTATATATCAGTGTAAAAACATGTATTTTGTGAACTGATTATATATGGTTTGTATTTGTATGTGCCAAATAAGCACATTACAAGTAGAGGTTTACTTGCAATAGGCAAAAACCCGAAGAGCTCGCCCGCTCGACGTAGCTAGAGTAAACCCGCCCGACCCGAGCCCGAACTACTAAATGTGGTTAAGCCCGACAAGCCCGAGACGGAGTTTTAGTACAGTAGGTTAGGTACACATGTAGTATGTGCCTGTATTTTGTACTTTGTGCAGTACAAACATGTTCGCACATGTATATTTTACGTCAATGTCCACACACTGTACCAACATCGCTGAAATGGATCAAGATCGGAATCTGGCCATCTAATAACTTGATCTTAAGTTTATTTTTCGGTCCGTGGTAAATTGATTCTCTACTCTCATCAGTCTCATCTACCAACGGACCATACCTAACATGATGTACTAAAACTCGTCTCGGGCTTGTCGGGCTTAACCACATTTAGTAGTTCGGGCGGGCGAGCGGTCTTCGGGCTTAAGTTTTTGCCTATTGCAACCCTCTAACAAGTACATTCCTACAAGGTATCTGTGTACCAAATTTGAGTCATACTTGGTATGTTAAAAGTCTAAGAAATAATAGGGAGTTTCTTGTTTCTACCCCCAGAGGATGTCACGGAGATGTCATGCTGACATATGTTATAGCCCTTGTCACTGTTAGTGGATTAGAAAAAATCTCAAACGAATTTACCGTTTCGGAGTTATGGAAAAATATAAGTTTAAAGGTTTGACCTCTAATTTGACACCCAAGGGGTCGACCCCAAATTCCCATCTTCGAACTTGACCGCGCGAGCTATGGTTCATGCCTATCGATTGGCATAAACAAAATTTGAAAATTCCTTTCTCTTCAAGAGTTATCGTGCGCACGGCCAGAAGGCCGGACACTATGGAGGAAAATTATATGACAAGAACGAGCCGCTTACAAACGTAAATTTTTTATGCTTACAACAATCTACAAACAAACACATAGAAACGAAACATGCAAATGCAGCATGAAACGACAAAAATCCTTTGAACTTAAACCTGTGGTAGGAAACGGAGAAACGAAAAATATGTAACAATTATGGGAAACCCATTTTCACAAAATTGTTGAATCGTTATTACCACACAACTAAATTGCCATTGCTTTGAGAGTACTTTTGTGAAAATTGATGCGTGTCAATGCGCCTACATATTATAGAAAAAGGACACCGAATGCATTAGAATTTTTTTCTGTTCCACAGACAGGACTGAAGTATTATTGCATATCACACAACCATTGAGATAAACCTTAAGATGTCATGTATGTGAGATGCTGCAAAGTACAAAGTAGAGTACAAAGTACAAAGCCATTAAAATAAATGGCGATAATAATCTATGTTGTTATAACAGAGTAACTTTTATATATCGGTCTGCTGAGTCTGCTCCCTTCATCATTTGTAGAAACGATATGGGGTAATATGTGTACACGGCATTTTAGGAGGTTTGTTGAATAAAACATGTTTGCATCATATTATCCAATTAACAGCACTCTTACAAACTTGTCAAGGTCTACTAGAAACCAGTACACTGAACCATTACACTTTTTCAAAGAATTTATTTTGTACAGAAATTGAAACAATAAGCACTTTCCACAAAGAAGAAACGAATTTTCAGTATCTATACTAACTGCTGCGGTTATCGGAGAGTCTCCGCTTGTTTTATTTGAATGATAAGGAGGTCTAATTTTAATGGATATAGTCTGTAAGGTTGTAGACATTGAACGTTACACGTAAGACATTATAAGATTATACCCATGTGCAGAAATCTTGTATTACTTGAACTACTGAGCTCATGACTCATGACTATGACATTGATGATGATGAGTAAGAGACACCTGGAAAAACATACGCGCGCACATAATATTTGGCCGATTTGGTGCGCAATATCATCATCATCATTATCATCAATTTTTTTGTACTTATCATTATTATCAGGAATTTTTTTATCTTATGTTTTATTCATGTTTTTAAAGTCTATTGAAAAATACCACGAATCATTGAATTCATGTACTTAATGATTGGTGGCCTTTTTACATAAAGTCGAAAGCATTAAAGTTACAAAAAGGAGTGCTTTCTTTCTTTGACTGATAATTTATTTTAACGTGAAGATGTACTTGTACATAGTTAGATCTCCCTATCTCGCATTCCAGCTCTTGTACCAAAACATTGATTGAATTTCACACAGAGAGAGTATCTAAATTGTTATTTAAATATTACAGGACAATCCCCAATCCTCTACATCAAGTCATTCAACCTGGTACTAATTTGCTTTGTTGCATAGTTTTTGGTTCAACTTATAAAATGAGAAACACAGACGGCGAAGCTAATGGAAAACAAAATTTCAGTGTGCCCCGGTCCAGTTGCGATGAAAGTCTATGTTATAGCAAGAGTCCTGAAGCTGCATACTAGATGACATACTTAAGGATAACCTGCCCAAAAAATCCTAACCCGATTCAATGCCCACCTTTAACCCAAAAAGTTAACACCGAGATAAAATATCCCCACTTTTATCCCGTCTCTCTGAAAATAAACTTATTCAATGCTTTCCCTCAGTCACAGTTTACACCAAACTTATCCGATGCTTTATCCTGCCAAAAAGGAGCAAGGGTAACTTTATATTCTAGCTCTTATATGAAAATTTTGTTATTTATTTGAAGATTTGGAACGAAAATATTTCTTTTCTATGGTAGAAATATTGTAGGCAGTAGGAAAAAATAATATGGTATATTTACTTCGTTTGAAGAAACCGGTGATGAATACATATTATAACGAATTTTAATAAATTTAGTTATTAACTCGTTGCAAATGCAATTAAAGTTTATTTGTCGTTGTCATTTGAAGAGTCGACACGGATAACGACAGTGAATGAAAATTCTTTGGCCTTCTATCACTGAATTTCCAACAATTACCAACCATTTCCTAAGTGTTGGTTTAGCTTCGGTATTTCATCATTAATCAACCACTCATCATTGTTATTAGCCTGTCAAAAAGACTTACTAGCTAACTTCCTGACTCAAATTCTAAACAAAGGAAGAAAAACAGTTTTTGGATAAGATGCAGATAGCATTTTAATGAGTTTTGGAAGAATCTAGTGAAGCATCTCAAATTATATGGTGAATTGTCAGTAGAATTGTTTATGAAAAGTTTGCGTGTTTGGTGGGATTGATACACATAAATTATCACTGGTTCATTCAGTAATTTTTAACTCACAACAAATACATGCGACAAACAGTACGTGCTGAAAAATCAGCTGAAAATTCGCTGCCAATCTCATGCCAGGTAACCAAAGCTAAAGATTAGCATGGCTACAATTACAATTGTTCCCGTTAGAGGAATGACAACAGTGACAGTGAGAGAGAGATGAGCTGATAGCTAATTGACATATAGAATATAATTCATTGAATGAATGGCTAGCTCGTTGTGGATTGAGGACATTGCGTTGAACCTTTGTTTGTATGGATATGGACACCCGTTTGTATTGTCGTTTATCTCGTTCAATGGCTGGATGTCATGTCGGCAGTGTCATCATGGACACTACCAGTCAACACAACGTAATCTAACGAATGCGTTGTTACTGTCTTGATATTGATACAATAGAGTGACAACCCGATTATCATAACGTTTTTATGGTCTGTTAGTCTGTTCTAGATAGAAGATCAGAATACTAACAGCACACAAGTATTAACCTGTCATAAAATGTTACGCTATTTTTTTGCTGTTAGCAAACGAAAGGTATATTTACTACCTACTGTTTCTGTTATGATGATGATATGAGTGGATCTATTTGTCGCCGTGTTTATATTTCACCAAGCTATTTACTCCCATAACTTATTTGCCACTGAAACATTTTAGCGGTGTCAATCGCTTTTTTTTAGCAGACGTAAGCAATTGGCAGTTTTGGGGGAAAGATGTACTTTATTTATATGTTACAGAACTTGAAGAGTGGTGCGCTTTACCTTGTATCAACAGTAAATGAAGAAGTAGGTATTCATGCATAAAAAGCAAATTGGGGCAGATTAAAACTAACATGAACAGGAAAATTTCATCGTATCTGCATCTGAATCTGAATCTTTTCTCATTTTTTATTTCAATTTCAAAATTCAGATGTACAGTTCTATGCTAAATTGACATGCAACGCATTACAATATTTAAATATTTTTGGTTTCATTACTATTAATACTCTACTTCAGCGGTGTATGGAAATAAAATTTCAAATATGACTAACCTGCTTACAACTGTGTAAGCAATAAGCAACCTGTATGCGCTGTTTAAACTTGGTACATGCTAGTAGCTAGTAGCAGATCAGATTCTACTGATGTATTCCCTAGTATGATCCTACCCTTCCGTTTTACAATGAATGGTGAAAGTGAAACATTTTTTCCCTGTATCAACCTCATATTTGATGAGAGTAATTGCAGAGAGTTAAGATATCATCATCACATACTATTTATGTACCTATCTATATATGTACCTGTAAGCTTTAATATAATTCCATTGGATGGTAAGGCAACAACGGATACACATGGACGTAGATGGAACAATTTGCCGACAGAACCGCAGCTCAAGTCCAAGGAATCCTGCAGCTTTACTTAAAAGATATTGATGGAATGGCAATCGATGTTGATGGGGTCTGGAGCACACAACAAAACTCGTTTTTATGCTTTATCCCACATGCTTTATAAGCCTCAAAGCACTTTACCAGGTAGGTATATTACATGTTGGCATGCTCATGTGACTCATGTGAGGTGTGTTCCCAATTCAGGGAAAACAATGCCAAGTTTTCGCCAGGTTTTCGTTTTCTCCTTCATGAGTCGCTATACCAATACTGAATACATTCTTTTATGTAACCTGATCTCGGTAACGGTGTTCGCACCGTCTATATAATGGAAGTTTTAGTTTACATGCTCAGCACCTACTGACATACTTGGTCTTCTATCTATCGTCCTATACAATATTCAATGTAATATGAGAGACATGTTTTCTACACTTCTCCAAGGACTCTGTGTTTTTTGGAAAAGTAAACGATTACATTTTCATTGTTGTTCACAGCGTTGTGTAATATATATCGGGAGGCCTAATTTCTTATTGTTAGATTAATATATTCCTTATGCTTTGCTAGTTCTGTATCGTGAAATTTTTAAGTAGTTGCTAGTGGACGAACAAAGTAAACTGATACGATTTCTGGCTCTTCTTACTACTTTCTCTCCTGGCTATACACCGGAGAGGTTGTAAATATCCACATTCCATTATAGTATCCTCTTTTGCGACTCTTCACACGTCACTGTCCTACTTGCTATCTTTCGTTTGTTGGAGAAAGTCGAGCATATTTCAAACCTACATTCTAATGCAGTGCCTACAATTGCATATTAATTATCATGTTCCAGTAGTAGTGTGTTGGCCACAGTAGTTGTATGTAGCATGTAGTATGTACTATATACTAGTAATTTTAGAATTTGTTGCTCTATTATTTTTAATAAAAAATAGAGAGGCAGGGAAATAGGGAAGCGAATGAATGCCTGCTGGGCCGGAGAGTAAATAGGACGCGCTCAGGTGTGCTCCTGGTGCACCTGTGCTACATTCATCACTTATGCAGATCCGTGCACAAGGTAAGACAAGGCTACACAGAAAATGGCATGGTCGTCCCACTATCATTACAACAGTTGAGCGAAAGCTTCTCTCAACTTGCCCGTCTACCGTCCCTCGCAACTATGCTTTTTGCTGGTTTTTCATGGTTTGGCCCTATCATCATATTATTGTACGGTGGCTTGGAGAACGCGCTTGGCTTTTACAGAAGGAAAGAACAGAAAAACCATCCTCGCGACTCTTAAAAAACTTCATTACAATACAACACTACATTTACGTATTTGTCGCATTTTCTTACAATGTTTATACATTGTAGGCGACATTTATGTAGATATATTTATTTTATTCGAAGTTAATGTCACCTTTGAAAATTTTATTGTTTTTAATCTACAAAAATGTAGGCCACATGATAGCCAAATATAATGGAAGCGTTTACACGCAAAACACGGACAAATATAATGTTACTGCTGCAGAACTAACAATAAGTCTAGTAAGTGTAGCCCAAGCGATCACATGAAAATGTTTGTGTACACGGCAAACATTGGTATAAGCATTTTATCCATGATACGCCTACCTGTGAGTTTTACAATTTTTCGGTGTAGTTGGATGCCAATGAATACATACATGAAAAATTAGGTTTATGAGATGTGTAATGGACGGGTGACGTAAAGTGTGCCGAAAAATAGATACTCAAAATACAAAATGCCTAAATCGTTGTCGCCGAAAAGAAACGTCGAAAAATAAAACGTAAAAGATGCCGAAAAAACAGATACCAGAAATACAGATTGATGAAATCATTGTTAACGAAAAGCGCCGAAAAATAAACAAAAATACCGAAAAAGAATGAACGTCAAAATTACGGAAAACCTAAACTTTGATTTATTGAATTACACAAATATACAATGTTGAGCTTCTGACATTACTTTTGCGAGTGGTAAAAATGAATTAATAAATGAATTATTTTTTATCGGGCTGCAAAAATGTCACACCTATCGAAACAAATTTATTAATAATAGTAATTATATTTGTCTTGATGTATCGTACTTTTATTTTTTTAAACTCATTGTAACTTACTCAAAAGATCAAACTAGATAAGTGCGTGCTTTAGTTTCTTCTGTTTTAATTTTTTCAACTGCACGACCTATACACTTTCGGCTCAAACGGCTAATAAAAAAGCTTACATACCACTCATGCGTTAGGCATACTAAAACCCAATCTATTCAAATGTTCATTGGATTTTCATATTTCCAATTTAAACTTTTTTCACGACTAATTTTTCGTCAAATACGATTTTCGGACATCTGTCTTTTTGTTTATTAGACCATTCGGCGGCAACGATTTCGTCATTCTTATTTTCGGCACCATGTACTAGACCCGTAATGGACTAGACTACCACGTGGACAATATATTCCTTATTCATTCGTCGGTTGCTTTCTTTTCTCTTTTTACAGAACCAAGTTATCATGCAATATTACCATTTTTGTTTGCTAATAGTAAGCAAGATGGGTGTTATTATCTACCGACTTCGTGTTAACGCTACCAGAGGTAGATTATGGTTATCTTCCTGTCTGTCGGTTTGTGGACAGGATAATTTTTGAACGAAAACGATCTTTGAAATTCTGTTTTTGTAAATCGATAGGTATTGAAAAATGGTTCTTATGATTTCGAAGATGGGCGTTTGGAACCAACCTCCAGGAGGTCAACCCAAAATTTCAACATACGACCTTTAGCTGAAAGTTGGTGTACAGTCACATATTGGATAGTTATGACGGTTTGCAAAGTTTTATTCAGATTGGTTGACCATTTGATCCACAGGGGCCCACAGTTTAAAAAAATTGTTAGTCCATAACACCTGAACTGTTAATAATCCGTTTTAAATGGGATTTCTGATAAAAATCTCGTAAGCTCGTAATGACAACGTTAACATGGAAAGTGGAATGGAGGGTAATTTTGGTTTCGTATTATCCCACACAGTCGGTAGATATTTATTCGGGTTTACAACCTTCTCGTTACTATTTGATGGAGTCAGCAAGGCCGAAGTCATTAAATTTTATTCAATCCACAGTATCTAGTACCGATTCTATTTTCCTCCACTAAACTGTGGTTGAACATTACTGTAAAAGCACCAACAATTCTGAACTGTATAAATTCCACACAAATAAGGATGATAAATGGATTTTTGGATTCGGGAAAAATTGTTCATGTGTGTTGTTTCGTGTGACGTATATGTCGGCCAGCAGCTCCAAGTTCACTGGCAATAAGCTTAGTTTTATATTTCTGGCAAATCCATCGACTATAAACAGAGTGGTCAGAATTCAGAACATAATAGAAGCACGCAAACAAACACAAATCAATATATTGCTTGTACAGTTATACCGCACCTTTTTATTTTTGTTGAAACAAAATATTTGTGCAGATAATGTTTACCGGTTAGTAGTCGGAAAGGCGGCAACATTGTACTATTTTTTACTATCAACTCTTTTGTGCGTTCATAAACGATTTTGTTTGATTGACAGCATGTAGAAATAAACCTTCTGGATCATTAAACGTAATTTACATATACCAGTGTGAAGAATGAATAGATTCTGTTCTTATTCTATATTGTGTGTAAATGATGACTTGAGTTTCCCAGTTCAACATGTAAGTATAAACAACAAGACTTGACTTTAATAAAAACGTTAATTAAGACTACATCATTCTAAGGTGGATTGTCTAAATTCAGCATAAACGTCACGTTTGAATTATGCCATTAACGAAAATGAGTTTTTACGCTTTATGAGGTTCGTTCGTAGACACGAAAGAGAAAGGGTACGTATAAAAAAATGGCTGAGCCAGACAACGAATAACATGAACTATATACTATATTTAGGTTCATGACACCATACCGTGCGCTCTGTTTTTCACCAAAGGTGTTTTTCATAATAAAGAATAAAAGACTGACCGCATTCAACCAAGTAATGGAATATTTAGAAGGGCCAACCCTTTAAATCATGGCATAATACAAAGTGTTATAATATTTACGAGTGGGAATAGTGGGAAAACTTTAGCACACACCGACAAAGCTACCCTTTTAGAACTATAATAATAACTTCATAGGACAGTGTGTAAAACGGGCTATTGACAAGGTAATAGAAAAGGATAACTTATAGAGAAATCCATAAAGCAGTTGAGACTAACAAGTAAGTACTACGTGGAGAAAAAACTTACAAGGTGATGACATACAATAGAACCGTTGGAAGTAAAGTTTATCGGATGTAAAACACACGTGACTGTCTTAAAATTGTTGTTTATTATCATCACCTAAATTACCGTCTTGCTAGCTAGACATGAACGTGACAAAAAAGCAAATCTACTTGTACCGGGAGTCGGGCGGGAGTATTACTCCTGCTTATAAATAATACAAATATAAGTCCGTATCCATTACATTTTGTAGGGTACTCGGTAGCGAAGAACTAGGCGTAGCATGTATTGGTGTGTCGTCTGTCGCGATGTTCCACCGCAGTTTATTTCATTGTTTATTCACCCATACTTTTAAATACCGTGCGTGGTGGTGAAGGAGAAAGGAGGTCTGCTGTTGTCCTCGACAGTTCCATACATCAATAAGTATCGTTCTTATTATTGCACGAGACACGATAATAGTAGGTGGTGTAACTAACAACATAAAGCAATAGTAATTTTCTCCTCGGTGGAAGTTTAATAATATTTTACCTGCTGTACGTTAAATGTCTGCTTAGGTATATCATGATTCATGATAAATGTTTGTTATGACTATGACGATGAGAATAGGAAAAAGGGAGGAAAGAAAATTGCCCACACATTACTTTTTGTCTTTTGTCTTTGTTTTTTACATTATGTGGCTTTGTACGTTTGTTTGTGCCTTGCCGGCGGCAAGTTGCCGCACCGAAAGGATGGTTAAATAGTGTCTAGGAACGTATAGGTACGTGTAAACATGTATAAAAGCCTATATAAAAAGCATATTGTATACGCGTGCATGCATAGTATGGTCAGGTCTGTAGTAGTCAATAGACTCAACTGAGTTGAGGAGACGAGAAAAAGTGAAACTAGTTTTTTCAAGACGTTTCCAAACCTCCATTATTCTTTTACTACAACTTTTCTGCAATTTTCGTCCGTTTTTATAGCTGTTTTTATAGCTCCCCGAATCGTGTGTTTACGGTAACGTTGGGCAGGTATATATCAAAAGGGACGATTCACTACTTTGTGATCATATTCACTTTTTAATAGGTATTGATCAGTTTCACATACTTTGCGATGCCCACTGAAACGTTTTAATTATGTGGAAGCACGGTCATGTATGCTGTTTTCAAATGGGCTAAAGAGAGAAACGTGATTCTTTGAAAGCATGAAATCTTTATTCAACTTAAATATTCATCACCTTCGTGAACTATCCTGCTTATAAACTGTAACACGACGGTGAGGTTTTATTATGCATGTCATCCATCCTGACGAATTTCTTTCTCCCCAACGTTACTTTAACTTATTGGACTTAATGAATGTAATAGTAGGCCATTTCCTTTTCGTTTAAATCTGTCATGTCATAAAAGTGCTCACTCACACAGTCACATTTACACAAGAAAGTAATAAACCTCCTTAGCTTGCCAACTTTTTACGTAACGATACTTATTGTTATTACCCGGACGCGACGACTCGACATCACTTTCAATGTGGAGGATTCAGGTGTTCCCGGTTTATCCTCAGAAACTTGTCTTTAATTTTAAAAAACGAAATTTATTGCGTCATTAGCATTAGAGTGTGCAATGAAGGCACCACAAAAAGCCGTGAGGATTAGCTCATATTATTATGAATAATGGTCCCATTTATTTTCCTACATTGTCATTTGTCTATATTTTACGTTCCAGTATTTTCTAGTCTGCCTTACTACGTCGGTCGGTTAGGAATTATTTTGATGTAGTAATAACGCGACCGTTCATCCTAGGTACGTGGGTTTGAATTTACAAAAAATCTTTTCTTTTCAATTGTAAATGAAAGAACAACGTTTTTTGCCAACCATAGCGTTGGCGTAATGATCGGAAATGCCAAGACATGTCAAAGCAAACCCAGTTCAATTAAGAAGACTTCTGTCGCTTCAGTCAGAGTAAAATAATAAACTTTTACTGTTAGTTACGGAATATATGGACGGACATAGACATGACGGTAGAATGGTAATAATCGGTTTTAGGAAGCAGTCTTCCTCCTAGTGAATGAAAAACAAGATAATGACGCTGACACACTCTAATTCCATCAATGTCACATCCAACAACATATTATATAATGCATAATCATTCCAAATATTCCAATGTCGCATCGCATCTCCTATTCTCTTGCATACTTGTATTACACTTATATAACGGTATAGTGTTAAGCATAAAGGGTTTAAACTTTGTCCCAAAAATGGACGTATCATTCGGTCAACATGTAAAGTAGATACATCCATTCAGTATTGCCGTTAAAGTCTGCCAATTAGGCTTTAAGGTTTGACCCCTCATTAGACCCCAAATGCCCATCTTCGAACTCATCCGAGCTATTGACCATACCTATCGATTGGCGAAAACAGAATTTCAAAATTCCTTTCCCTTCAAGAGTTCCTGCCCGTGCTTACGGACGGACGTACGGACACGATGGAGGAATCTTATATAACTTATATAGTCATATAAGATGTGCCTAAATAAGTACCAACGGACACTTTACAAAATGATATCAACTGTATGTAAGTTTGTACAATGAGTTTGATTATTCAAGGGAAATTAAGAATTTGCAAAAAATAAATCTTGAAGGCAGATTACAAAATGCGAATTAATTTTCCAACTTTTAGAAATATGTACATTATTTTATTTTTTGCGTGATAGGGAGTCCCTTGCATTGCATCTTCAAGCCGCTAAACTATCACTACTGCGAAAGCACATGCACGTCCGGGTGAAAAATTCCTTGATTCGGAACAGAGTTTATGCAAATCGGATCTCCGAAACAATTGTTTACTGATTTGTTGCTGATTCACACATCGCACACTCGTTATCTGCATTCATAATACTTAAACTCTACAGTGAAGGGAGATAGATGTTGATGCTACATGGCATTTATTCATTGTATATACTATACATGGTACATGGTACCAAAACGCTCACATATGTTGTTGCAGCTTCAGAATAAATATCTCCGCATAACTTTTACCGTCACCTTGACATCTTTCCTTTCAGATTACATCAAAGGAGTCACTACTCACTACGTCCTGAAAAGGAGAAACCGAGTAATATGGCTTGAATGGAGCAACAACGTCAGAGGCGTCTACCAGTCAATTCATTTGTACAATGCATGCATGATGGAAATGGAGTATATGGATAAACAGGCACCTACGTACTTTGTAACTTTGTACGTATGTATGTATATTCGTTACTAGATATTTACCCATAATCTTATACGTATGTACGTACCGTGTACGTGTACGAACAGTTGTCCGTATAATTTAAAAAAATCACTATCAGGATAACTAGGGTTCGGAGTCTTTCAGTATCTGTCATTCATTTCATTAATTTTCTTTCAAATCTTTCAGAGTGAAACAAACCTTTCAAAACGTTCCAAACCATGAAATACTCTCATTCCTTTCATTCCTTTCACATGAATGAAAAGGAATGAAATGGATGGAAAGGAACTGTCTTTCATTCATGGTTAAAACTATGTATAAACTTTACTTGTATTTTAATAACGATTTGAGCATACAATTACATATAATTGCGATTATCTCTTAAATACTCATAGTTCTTAAGTTTCAAAACAATAATTAAACATCTTCATTTGAATAATCATCCAGATTAACGTCTTGTTTATACTCATAGAACCAGTTCTTTCAGCATAACAAATTCATTAGCCATGATTCTTATTATGTTAATTAATTCGTTAACTTCATAAATAAAATAACTTTTACCCGAAAATATTAGTATGCTGTGAAAGAACTCCAATTATGCACGAATGAAAATAATTGAAGTGCATACAATCATCGTAAAACAACGATCATCTGTCCAGCAGCAGCAACCAAGAAATTTCATTTGCAAACCGCGCTGTTTCTAATATCT
>JAHZNB010004528.1:0-12153 GCA_027744295.1 Callyntrura guangdongensis
TTTTGATATTGATACAACGTAAGAAGCAACGCCACCGCTCATTTCACCCGACATACCCATCCAGGTAAGGGATACTTTTGAATGTCTTTTTAAGTCTGCGAGGTTTTGGTTACCAAATTCTTGCATGTTCATTGTAACAACTGAAATACAGTGTGAACAATCGCCTCATTTTAAAATTGAAACAGAATGTCTTTGCGTACCTTTTGTCACTGTCATTATCAAAAACACCTCCCCGTCGGTCGAAGCAACACAACTTTCAAGCTCATAGGTTCTTATCATCCAGCGATACAATGCTTCGTTTGAGTATTTTGATGGACCGCTGCTAGTTACGAGAATATGAAAGTTCTGCATGGAGCGAGGTGTCGCCGCATAAATATATTCATATCCATCAACTGAAAGAAACCTGAAGACGTTGGTGTCCTGGTAATATTTAATTTTGAATAAGTACGGCCGTAAAAATACTCCCACGTGGATCACATTATTCCATGGTCTAATCTTAATTGACACTTGATCGAAAACTAAAAGGGAACAGTGACCGAATCCTTGTATCCGATTATCAAATTGAGACGGAGGACAGTTTATGTTTTCCAGTTTGCACGAGCCATTGCATGAGTTTAATTTACCACCCACCCATTCCAGCCATTGCCAGTTATCATTGTTGGATTTTAGAACTGGTATTGGCTTTCGTATAATTATAGGGTAACTAGGAGCCTTAATATCCACTCCCAGATAATTTGTTACGAAAATCAACGATTTTTCAATTTGGAGCGGTGCAACAATTTCGTCCAAGTTTTCATAAAGCGACAGAGATTTATCTTGAGATTTGCCCAGCTTTTCTGTCAGAAGACTTCGTACATTTTGATGTTTGACGTCGGAGGGACTTAAACTGTCCAAAGTTTCAAAGGTAACTTCCTGGGATGTAAAGAATACGTTTGCTAGAAGGCAAACCAGTTGGAAAACTAAACGTGAATGCTGACATTTTTCGTTCATTATTAATAGCTTTAAGATTTTGTTTATATCCACTTTCTAGTTTTTTAATCAGATTTTTTATGACGTGTCGTTTAAGAAACATGTGAGTCAGTTGACAGGACTTTGTTCTACCGAATACATCGTGCATACTTTCCAGCACATTGTTCTTAAAATATTCAATGGGCTTCTACCAATGTTGTTTCTATACTTGGTTACTTGTACGTAAGGGACATTAAAATAGTCATGAAGAAATTAAGGAAATAAGTAAATTGTTTCCGGATTCCGAGCTGCTTAATCCGTCACATTGTAAGTGAAAATTAAGCAACAACAAAGCCACATAATTTAAATGAGCACACTCCGATAAGAACACTTGTAGATTGTAGTTAAGCGGTTGTCCATTTGGTTTCCTTTAAATCGGCTCCACTTTTACAAAACTACTTTATAATGTAAGTTACAAGAATTACGGCTTCCAATATAGGCTCTTTAGTTGTTCGCCAATGGCTACCGGTTGGTCGCTCCAAAATAGCTTTTTACTCAGTGGTAGGCCTTGTCAGTTGAAACGCAGTAAGTTGCCTGGAAATATAAAAGCAGATAGGAATAATAACGGATTCTTATTGTTTCAAAATTGATTGGCAGTTAAACATGAAACTGCGTTTTAATTATTTAACACATCACTCTATTATCATTTAACTTAAAACACAAACGTGATCAGTTAACGTCTGTAGTTTAGTAATGATTGTTTTTCAATTATTTGATTGTTTACATCACCTTTAAAAATGTTTAATCCTCCAAATTTTACGTTTATTCCCCTAAGCTAGCGAAACTTGTTAGACTTTTGTTGTGCACCATACCCTGGTGTTCGTGAATCACGAGTTTCGAAAGATACCTGGTTTAAGAAGTCGTTTTGCCTTCCAGTTTTCTTGCCAAGAAAACACCTTCTTATTGGCAAATGGAAAAAGAAAATTTTAATTAGGGCGCACAAACTAAACCAGTTAGCTTGTGTGAAATTTACTTATGTAATTATGATTTCA
Organism: Callyntrura guangdongensis; assembly: GCA_027744295.1. NCBI lineage: Eukaryota > Metazoa > Arthropoda > Collembola > Entomobryomorpha > Paronellidae > Callyntrura > Callyntrura guangdongensis. The sequence goes on from JAHZNB010004528.1 coordinate 2,001, forward strand.
GAGAGCAACTGTAAACATTTAGGGAATGGAGATATTACAAGTTTTAAGAAATAATGTGTTCTGTTATTCCATAACTCACATATAATTAGTTTACCAAAACGGTTTGCGTGCTTAAAACACATTTGACCATTTTATGTATTCAATAAACCAATGGCGGTGTAGGCAGTTAGCGCGAAATAAAATTACTTAAAGTTTTTCTCATTAAAAATAAATTGTTTTCGATCACCATTTGTAATTTTAGTTTTCACGTTGATAAAATATACTAGTAATTCCCTATTTTCTAAAAAACCGATGATAAAACCAGAATAATTTGGGTAACTCTCTTAATACATGAATAGAGAACTGCTTTCCGCGACCAGGCTTTCTCGTAGTTACAAAGTTACGGATTAGTAATTAATAATCACTACTTAGTAGTAAAAACATGCTTGCGCTTGACTAGCGTCTGGGATGATGTAGCTCTGCGCAGCTCTCTCGAGCTGCTACGGCATATATCCGTTAATTTACCATGTAATAATTACGCATACACAAGTGGCTTTATTGGATATATTTCTATGACTGAGTTACTATATTCAAACTCTTTCCTGTATTAATACTATAATAACGACACACTACATCTTAACACACATTCCAATATTCGTCAATCGCACACCAATAATTCCATTCTCAACAAATTATTATCATTTTGGGAAGCCCCAAATGTATCCATTTATCAGATCATACGAATTTTATGGCAAGTATTGGTATTTGACTACTAATTTTAGAATGTATATCACGTTTAGTTTAGTTTAGTTGAACGTTTGTCAAAAGCAGTACACTTTTTTATATTAAAAACCTTGGCATAAGGAACATGCGTATGGAGACGCGGCATTTTTCTTCGAAAAACTGCTACCAAAGATGTATAAAGTTTCAGAACCTTTCCTGAAGGACGTGATTTCCCACCTGTCGTCGATGCATTTTAAAAATTTAACATGAAAAAGTATTTTATTTTTATTAAATTAGCAACCAGAATGAAGAATAATTTACAACTGGTGGTTAATTTAATACTTCTTATGATGTTAATCGAAAAGCTGCATAAGAACCAGCATGATTTATTTTATTAGCAACCATAATCAATAATATATTACAACAGGAGATTAACTTAATATTTCTTATCGTGTTAATCGAAAAGCTGCTGATTGGTGGACCAACCACATTTGTACTGTCTTGATTTTTTACTCAAATTACGTATAAATTAGAAAGTTAGGAAAATGTGCAAAGTTTCAGGTAATTTGCAACAGTAGTTTCTGCTTTTTAACCCTTTAACAGAAAAAAATTATGGTGGCCTAATTTTCATTATTTCCTTTGTAATCAAGTTGGAAGGGTTGTTTGTATTCTTATTCAAATATCGATTGTTCACCTGTATGCCAAGGTTCATTAGCACTATTTTAAACGTAACTATGTCGTTATAGGATCATCTACAATTTTGCCGAGGACCATCCACTTTGCTATTTCCCGCACGCCATTTACTTTTAGAACCGCCCAAACAATACACAACCAGCTATTTCTTACATCCCATGTATTCCTTATAAGGTACATATGATGGAACGTGGTTGATGGATAGTCGAACGACAGATGGTGGATTATTGTAACTTTACATGCACTCCATGTATTTGCTATACACCAATTCTTATATTGCTTATTGTATGTAAAAATAGTCAATTAAGTGATTCATTTGTACCTTAGTCTCATTGTTTCTTCTGATTATTGCCTGCACGTGTAACGTTTGTACCAGTTGATGTTACACATAAACTTAAGCTTTAAAGTTTATTATTTTCTTGCTACAAAAATATTGAGGACACAGACCAGTCCACATGTTTTACCAACCTAAAGCCTTACTTGAGTTATCTTTCAGCCAAACTATCGAACGCATCATTTTTGACGTTCGTTGATCCTTGGTGTAGCAGCTTGCAGCTACTTGCAAGGTTCGAAAAAAATAAAGCCAAAGGTCATGTTAAACATTAAATATGTTTACAAAACCCGAAGTATTTTATTCCCTTTATCCCGTACCACCAAACTACAATAACTGATCTCATTTGATCAGTTAATTAATAATAATTAAAAATAATGGCACGCAACTTGTTCATGGTCGCAATAATAAAAAGGTGCGATTGATGCAGCTTGCATTTTATCACGACTGGAGACGACTTAAACTCTGACTGACTGCTACTCACTACTATATCACTCCCGCGCACTGCAGACTTCCTTGCAGCCAACTCGCAATTCACAACTTTAGTCTCACGCAATGACACACAAACAACCAACCTCATAAAACTTATTATTTTAAAACTAAGCGGTAAAAATACAAGAACGAACAACCTATATATTAAAAAGTATGTATAATATGAGACGATGAATAGCATCTTCTTCAAGCAGCAACATTCTTCCTCCCTGCGTCCTCCGGCGCACTCTCAGCGGTCAACAGCTTGAAGAGCTTTACGGCTGATCGTTTTAAAATTGATGACCCCGCATTTGGCTTCAATTTCTTAGTTGACCGGGAAACCGTAACCACCATGACCTCTGTTAATCTTACTTGACCATCTTTTCCAGGGAACGTCCGCTCGACAATCCCTCGTTCCCACTGATTCCGTGGCGCGTTGTTCTCCATGATGAGAACGATGTCTCCAACTTTTAGAGTTTTCAACTGGTCGCTGCCACTTCTGCCGTCTGATAAGAGTATGCAGGAACTCCTTACTCCAACGAATCCAGAACTGCTCGGCTAGGTGCTGCACGTGCCGCCACGACTTCTGGAATTTTGTGTCCTTGTCGTACACTCCAGGAATTGTTGGACCGATTATTCCCGGCATGCGTAGCAGATGATTCGGGGTGTTAGTCTCAGGTTCATCAGCGCCAACAGGAACGTGAGTAAGGGGTCGGTTATTTAGTATCCCAGTCACCTCAGAAAATATAGTACGAAGCGTCCTTTGGTGTATGCTCCTTCAAGAGGCTGCCCAATATCCGTTTGACCGATCTTATCATTCTCTCCAAACTTCCTCCCATATGAGGTGATGAAGCAGGAATAAAATGCCACTGAATGGTTCTAATTAGGAGTTGGTCCTAGATCTCCTTTTTGTTCCAATCCTCCATTGCCTCGCGTATTTCCCTCTCTGCGCCAACGAAGTTTGTACCGTTGTCGGACCAAAATTAGGCTGGTTTTCCTCTTAGATTTCCTTATCAGGACATTGGTAATCTCGTAGGTATCCAGAAATTCAGCTAAGTCAAGGTGTACCGCCCTTGTCGCCAATCAGGTAAAAGGACTCTACATCTTTTTTCTACCGACTTCAGATTCTTGGTGAGAATGGGGCCAAAGTAGTCAATGCCGGTATTGTGAAATACAGGTTTCCCTTCTTCCACCCTGGCTTGTGGCAGTGATCCCATTAGGGGTGCTTGGGAGTTTGCCCTCTTCAACCTGCAAAGCAGACAACGAGCAAAGTACCTCTTGACCGCTGCCCTGGCTTCATCTATCCAAACGTGCTGTCTAAGCTCATTGAGAAGCCGTTCCTGTCCAAAATGCCCGCTATTCCGATGATGCCATTCCACAAATAGTCTCGTGTAGCTATGCTGAGGATCCAAAATAATCAGCTAACTCAATTCGAACTCCAACTCTGAATATTCCATAATGGCCCAAAGACACTCCCAGATTTCTCAATTTGCTCTTCTCCGGTAATGATTTTCCTTTCTGGAGAATCGCTAGCTCTACTGGGTAACTTTTTTCTTGGGCCTTCCGTATTAACATCAGAGTATAAGTTCTACTAACTCAGCCGTGATCCACTGGGGTTCCTTCTTTAGCCATCTATTGATTGCTAGAAGAGCGAAAGCCGCCGATCGTACCAGCCTCATTGACGATGAAAATCGACCAATCTGTGGGAGCACTGCAGAAACGTCAGATAAAACACACGGGTGGTCCGGAACTTCGCTTACAGTGCAAATTGCAGGAAGTTCTTCCAATTCGTCTATATCACAATTTGACACTTTTCCATTGGCCATTCTTCGTCATCTTTGAACAAAAAAATTCGGGGCCGTTGATCCAGCGTTGACAGACGTCCCGAAATTCCTACTTTGGTCTTGTGCCATCGTTTGCTGCGTTATCAGTTGCGGGACCCATTTCCATTCCACTACGTTCGTGTTTTCAAGTATTTCGTTAGCACGATTACTAAGGTACGCCTTGAACTTTCCTTTGGTAGACCGGATTCAGCATAGGACTTTGTTGGAATCTGTTCACGTCGTCGTGGACTCTAGCTTTACGTTATCTTTAAATGTATTCTTGATGAATACTGTCAACCGAAACCCAATTACTGCTGCCTGTAGTTCTCCACGTGGTATTGAGGCAAATCTTTTGACCGGTGCGACTCGTGCCTTTCCTAATGCAAGTGAAACGTGGACACTTCCTCCCATGTGGACCCGCAAATATGCTGAAGTGGCGTAAGAAATGGAGCTGCTATCAGAAAAAATGTGAAGCTGGATTGACTTTACTTGATACGGGAAAAGTTTCCTTGGAACTTTTATTTTATCACACGTCGAAAGTTCCTTCCTTTCATTCTCCCATGAGATACTGAGGGACTTGGTCATCCCAGTCGGTGTCCCGATGACTCTTCCACAGATGCTGAAAGATGACATGGGCTTTCATTTTATAAGGGCTGAGGAATCCCAACGGGTCATATATTGACATGACCACGCTTGTTAATTCCCGTTTTGTTGGTACTTGTTCGCCAGTTACTGTGGCTTATTGCTTTAGGTTGAGCTTAAACTCAAATTGGTCGCTGGTTCGGCACCATGTGGCTCCTAATGCTTTCTTCGTCGGAATGACCGATTTGTTACTGACTGTGATAAGAGTTGATGGTGACCGCAAATCCTCCGAAATGCTATCCAGTACTGCTGCTGACGATGAGTTCCACATCGCGAGTGGAAAACCACCACTATCCTATATTTTGCACATTTGGCGACAAAGTTCGATATACTTTTTCTTCGGTTTCGCCGCCTCCTAAAAAGTCAAAAAGTCGAACATTTGGTCTGTATTGGCGTATGCAGCATCTGGATAAACATCTTTAAACAATTCTGCATTTCTATTCTTTGTGTAAATTGCAGAGCCACAATTTCCAGTAAATCAAATGAAGAGAAATACGTTTATGGAAATTTGTACTTCAAACGCTGTATTTTATTTTATTATCAGCAACGACCGGTTTCGCAATCATGTTCTTCTGCTTCAGAAGTACCTAATGAAACATCTCCTTCACATCACTAACAAGGGCAATCTGGTAAATGCCGAAGTTGGTAAGTACTTCTGCTAAATTCTGGTAAATTAAATCTGGTCCCTTCCATAGAAAGTCAATAAATGATTTACCCCAGACCTTGGCTGCTGCGTCAAAAACTAACTGGGGGTTTTTGGACGGATGGTAAGCGACGAACCACGGCAATGTTCATTATCTCGATGTATGAGTCTCAATATTTTGTTTTTCAAATACCCTTTTCGATGTACTCCTGGAATCTTTTTGTGCAAAATTTAGGCATCTCGGGATCTCTGGATCTTTTTCTCCATGGAGTACAAACGACTAAGTGCCATCGCACGACTATTCGGCATATCAGGACTGGAGCCACACCAATGATTTCCGGTTTCCCATATTTCTTCTCACTTTATGGTGGTGGCCTCCATGATCTCTAGAAGTTTGTATTGGCTTTTTGTCCTCTATGGTCTTGCTGTTCTCAAAGTGCTTGACTCCGACATTATCTAAAGAGAAGAAATCCTTTACCAGTTTAAAAGTTTCTTCGTCGTTAGTTCTGGCTTCGCACAAGAATTGGAACTGCTTCCTAAGGTCATCTGGACTGTTAACTGGATACCATTCAAGCAAGCTTCTTACCGCTGCAGGCGCTTCTCCTGGGCAACGTTCCACTACTTCACTGGCCAAAAATAGTGTATTATTCTCCATTCCAAGTACCATCTGAGGTTGAGCGTCCTTCATGGAAACAGCCTTCATTTTTTAAGATGAGGAAATTTCTTAACGAACGCTTCACCGTCGAAACTCCGTCTTGGCAGGTTTAGCTTAGGAATGGTGTTAATGTCTTTAGCGGGATAATATTTCCCAGCTGATGGTCCAATTTCTAAATTGACTTCCATAGAGTTCACCTTTCTTGTATCTCCAAACACAGTGAAGGTTACTTCACCTTTTCTGCCGGTAATACTAAGTCGGTTAGCCACGTCTTCCTCAATCATGGAGAAAGATGCCACGCTATCAAATAGTGCGTATACGGGTTCCTCCCCCTTTGGTTCCCTCAACATTATCAGAACTATGGGCAAATTGTGTGCGTTCCCGTAAGTATTTAAGGTCCGGTAATTATCAGCTGGACTCTTGTCAACTGGATCCCTCACTTCAGCTTTCGGCTGTTCTACCATGTCCTCATGTAGAAGCGGATTGTGGTCTCTGGTGCAAGCTTCTCGCCAACATTTTATTTTATTTCGTGGTTTACTCCTAGGCACCGAAAACATAACCTCAATTCACTTGTTTCCTCCGTACAGTAACAGGTAGTTTCTTGAATTCGTACTGGACAGGTGGCAGCTTCTGTGGTGACATAGAATCCTCCTTTCTTCTTGTCATCCTTTTCTTCTCATATTCTTATTTGAGAGTACTTGCTGGCCACAGTGATGTGGACTTGCAGCAACTCATTGAAGGACTACAGATTTTCAAGCTTCTTGTTAGTTGCTTGCCACATGGACCAGTCATTCATCTTTTGCACTGGTAGCTTGGTCACCAAATCAGTTAAAAGCCTGGTATCAATTAAATAATTTAACTGATTTAGGCTTACGATATTGGTAACCGAAGAATCCACTGCTAATTCAAAGTCGACAAAAGTTTCCGGTTTGTTCATTTCGGGCCAAGGTAGGTTGGTAACTCTGGCTTTTAGACTGGAGAAAATATGCTGAGGTCGTCCGAACTGATTTTTCAGGATTGACATAATTTTACAAACATATGCAGGGCGGGCAAGTAAGAGGTTTATTTTCCCCTTAGCTGTTCCCTTCACGAACTTGCGTAACCGTACGATATTTTTAGAATCATCTTACGAGTACTTCCTAGTGGCCGTTTCAAATTCACATTTAAATGTGAGCCAGTCCTCCGTTTTGCCAGCAAAGTAAGGTAAGTCCTTGTCGACATACTTTCTTACTACTTGAATGGATTTAGTACCTCCAAACGCTTGAGTGAGAGCTTCTGTCAACTGTTGAATAACGTCTCTACTTCCTGCAGGATGGGGTAATTCCGTACATTGATGAAAGTTATTTTGATTATTCGGTACCAGTTGTTGGTTAAAACTAGTATTTTTAACACTTGGTTGGGGCGAGTCTGGCTTTTTGTCTTCATGGGTTTTTCCAAAATCCTTATAAACATTCCAACGACCCAATAAATCTTCGTCTCCGGAGTCCAATTGTTGGTCGTCTTCTTCCTCGACGTCAGCTAATGTCAGCTTCATGTGAATCTCTTGCGTTTCCAAAACGTCTTTCTGGTCTTCTGCTAACCTAGCCTTAGACTTCTCCAATTTGCTCAAGGTCACGTCTACTTGATATTTTAATTTTTCAATTTCCTTACGAATATTGGAAAGTTAAAACACTGCTGCCTCCGCCGAAACCTCCTCCTTAGGTTTTGCTTCCCAACTGGCTAGGATCTGCTTATTACTGAGAATATCATGCTGCAGCTTATTCACTTCATCCTCTAGTTGTCGAAATTCCGTTTTGAACTTTTCCCGTAGTTCTCGAATCTTCAATTTTGCTTCAGCTTCTTGGTTTTTAATTTTGCTGGAAACGTTGCTTATCCTGGTGACTGACGTTTTTGTACCTGGGGCAGCATTCGTATTTCTGGACAAATGTGGATGTCCCAAAATGTCGTACGTAAGTCTACTTGGCTCCTTCACCAATCGTCTTCCTCGTCCTCTGATTGGTGGTGTAATTCCATGACCTTCCGTGTCGTTTTTTGTTGACTCCTTGACTAACTGTGGCTTACCAGCAAAGCTGAAGTCCAACGGCGACACTGGTGACTGCACTACTCCTGGATTTAATGGCTTGATCTTTGGCTTTGGAATCCTCACTCGGGGCACCAAATTTAGCAGCTTGCGGCTACTTGCTAGGTTCGACAAAAATAAAAGTCAAAGGTCATGTAAAATATTAAATACTTTTTCAAAACCCGAAGTATTTATTTCCCTTTTTCCGTACCACCAAATTACAATAATTGATGTCACTCGATCATTAATTAATAATAATTAAGTAAAATTTTGACACGCAACTTGTGTTGGTCGCAATAATCAAAAAGTACGAATGGATGCGACTTGCTTTTCACCACGACTTGAGATGACTAAAACTCTCATTAAACCCATCATTTTAAAACTAAGCAGTAAAAATATAAGAACGAACAACCTATATATTAAAAAGTATGTATAATATGAGACGATGAATAGCATCTACTTCAACCAGCAACACACATAATTATGACACTTATTACAACAACCAATGTAATAAAGCACTCCTCGTTGATATAAAAAAGAGGTGTATTTCCCTTCTGCATTTGCATTACACTTTTCTTACCTTTTCCTTTTGCCATTTTGTTCCCCACAAGGAATGATTCTCGAGATGAGGTCGTAAATTTTACCCACCTTTTGCATTTTTTGTTGTACGACTTTGGAGATTTTTTCTGTCTTGATATCTGAGTCCCAATAACCAAGTCGTCCGTACAGATTCAGACTTTATCTGGGTGTACTCTGTGAAGAGTCCCATTCAAAGTGCGATAGCTGACCTATTGCTTAAAATCACCATGAAATTTTACATTGCAGAAGAAAAACTGTGTAACCGTCTGGATGAAAATGATATTATTTTGGAGTTCTTGTTTTAAATATAAAAAAAGTGGCGACGATAATCTCGCTGAAGACGAGCAATGTGAAGCATTTCAAAGGGTGTTTGAAAATAATCTTCGTTCAAAACAAGAGTACAAGGAGGATTATTTCCTTAAAAGGTGTGTTTATTGGTAGTGACGAGGTATTATAATTAATTATAATAAAAACTTGAACACTGGTTTATTCTCCTTGATAGGAATAATATAAGCGTAAAAATCAACGTTATGGATTGTCGTGACAATAGAAGGTGGAGTGTCAAGGTAAGCGATATGATCTTTTTGAATGACCTGGAAAACTACGTAAAAACATGTTACGGAGCAAGCTTGAGAGTTACGATTTCTGTATCAAGGTTACAGTACAATTCGAAGGATGAACAAACTTTTCTAGGGATGCTATTGTTGAATGAGCCATATCTGACTGATAAAAACCAGAATGTATTAAAAAATACAACGTTCGGAACTTCGACGGTGACGAGTCTAGGTCTTATATAGGAGAAAATCATCGATACAAAATGAGCATTGCCGTAGTGATTAAACGTGAACATTTTTGACGAAATTGAAATTTTAGAGCTCATCAAATCGCTTTATGGTGATACGGATTCTTCCGACTTTGCGATTATTAGTAGCGATAGGGAGACTATTAAGTGTCGTAAGGTTTTTATTTGTAAGTATGAGCAAGTTTTAATTTTTTTCAAGCCAACATTGAAACACAACGGAAAAATACTTGAGTATAACGTTTCTCAATAATTTTTTATAAATTATCGTTAATCAACAGCACAATTGAAAATGGTACAATCCGATCGGATACTCGGCTCACTCTCTTCAATCGCATGAGTTTGAAGACGTTGACCATCAAGGCAATGCTAAAATTTCTATATTATAGAGACATGAAGGGGACACTTTCCTCTTCAGATATGACAGTGGAACTTCTTCAAGCGTCACGTCTTTACGAGCTTGATAACCTCGCCACTTACTTGAAGCATAGATGCAGCTTTGCCGATCTACGAGCTGGCATACGAAGATAAATCAAAGGACCATTTGTTAATTGTCTGGCGCTTGTGTAAAGTACAAAAAACAGTGGCATGGTGAATAAAGATAGAAAATGTGGTTTGGTGATCGGATGTCGAAGGACAGAATGCAAATGAACAAATCGCAGAATTTTTTTGGCATAAGTCAAAATGACCGAACGGTTTCAAATGTCTAAAGGACAATTTGCATAATATTGTAATTTTGGAAAATAGGAGTTTGCG
>JAHZNB010004529.1:0-13173 GCA_027744295.1 Callyntrura guangdongensis
TCACATGGTGTTGTGGCATTTTACAATTCGTGGGCTTGTTCTCTATGAGTGGGGTTACAACTTGTTAGTATTTGTGTTTCTCCTTTTGTTTTTCCGTGGAAGAATATTTAGTAATTCGTTTCATAACTCATAATACCCCTGTTAATGCTACTAAAGTAACTTTTAAAGCAGTGTTGCGAAATTTGTCTTCATGGTTTGATTATACAATATTAATTAAATTTACATCCACATACCAAAATTTTAAAAAATGTATTGAGTGTCTCGCCTAGTTTAATATTTTAAAACAAAAATGCGTGTGTACAAATATCATGCTCATGTAATGAACTGTCTTGTGTACTGTTTGAATTTGAAAGTTTAAAAATATGGGTATTTTAATTAAACATCACGACCAGCATAAACAGAAAAGTAAAAAAAGGCCACAATCAATGCACGACTTACACCATTTAAAGATAGGTATTTTTACTGAAATCTTATTACAACATCGCTTACAAAAATATGTCTGTATTCAAAATAATGGCCACATTTATTACAAAAATATCTAAAGGCTTGAAATGCTATGACAACATTTGTGTAATGTCTCTCCATGCGTGCATGTACCTGCTGGGTGTGGGAAAATTTTAAGTTTTGGAAAACTGACTCGAAGCTGAAAAACGTTATGTTAGCGTTGCGATATTGTATAAAAGGTGTGTTAGTATAGTATTGTCTGCATTTTACTGTAAATAATACAATTAATAACTGAATAAAATAAGAATTCACTTCTAAAAAAACTATAATTCAAAACACATTATTTAAACAAAATTATGGGTAGATTCATAATTCATGAATGTTATTTTCCTTTGTACGTCGTAAGTACAATTGCAGCTGACATTGTTGTGCTGGGCACGAACGGCGGATAAATGGCAACATGTCGAGTGCTCCTTTAAATCATTTATTCATTAATTCTGAATTGTCCTGTTCGCGATTTATTACAAATTAATTTTTGCGTTCTCGTCGGGAAAGGCATAGATTAAAAACACCTTGGCTGTCAGCTGATATTATGGTGGCGGGATAAGCGTACGGTTTATCTAATATATAAATTATTATGCTGCGTCGGTTAATTGATTTGTAAAAAAGGACGATTAAATTAAAGTCTAATTGTTTTTTTGTATTATGTATTTTGTAATGTTTTTCATTTGGAGCATAAGGACAATTTCGGTTGTAACCTTTAGCTGTTTGGTGAATCCTGTTATTAACTGAAATGGAGGGAGCAGTCACTATCTTCTTTGTGCTACCATCTTCACTTTAGGGCATGACTTTCGAAAATGCCGTTAACCCGCATGTACAATTTAAAGAAATACGACTTAAAAACTAAACTTAGAAGTATTCATTACATTACATAAATCATAACTAACATTTTTCAAATATCTCCGTTCTTGTCAGCTGGTTTATTATACCGTGCAGCAACTGCAATGGACCAAGCAATTTATCCTGTAGCTGCGTCGTAAGCCTTGTATCCCTACAGGAGTTTCCAAAATTTCTGACTGCATGCTTCAACTTCAACATTGCAACAAGTTGAAATGATCTGCAGAACCTATTTCATCAACTTTCATGACAGACAGCTGGAGTTGTCAACATTTTCTGTATCGTCCCCGTGCACATTTCTCGATTGTAAATTTTGCATAATGATTTCATGAGGCAGTTGTTTACAACAAAGGTTGTTCAGGACGCCCTAGTCTTATAGAAGAATTTCTCCCGGGAAGTCAATATGCACAGAAACACGAAAACAACAAGAAAGGAATCTAACCAAGATACAGTAGTATAGGTGCAACAAGTTAAGTTATAATTTTACGAAGTATAAGAACTTTACTTGTTCCTTCAAACTTCTTTAATTGTATGAATGAGACCTAATTGGTATTAATTGCAGTTTCTATTGTTAGCTAAAGCGGACAATTTCGGAAATAAATTTCACAAAAGCTTATATATTATTAATTGCAAAGTTCTCGCTGACTACAAAATGGTACACATTACAAAAATATCAATATGTTCTTATTTTAGAAACTTATTGTTAATTTTGTTGATTAGTTGCATTGCATACCTCAATATAAATACAATTTTAATTGCAATTTTAGCATGTGGCCGCCAAAAAACAACATCGGAATACATCATCATCTAATTGGTCTGTTGAATATTATGACTTGGATATTACTAAATCCGACTTAATATCAAACAGTCTCCCCCGTGATGCAACTAAACTAGACACAATAAATTAAAAGAGATGTTGACTGGATGCAAACAAAGCATTTCGATGGAAATGTTGACAATTTAATTTACCTGTACTCTGTTATTTTGGCTTTGAAGTTGACTGATTTTTATACTACAAATCTCATTTTTTCTGACCATATGTTAACTGCCTTCCAATGAGGAAATAATAATACAGAAACATAGTGCATGTTTAATGATAACCACTAATAAAAGATTATTGGGACGTACCATTCCGTGATATTTTAATAAATACAATAATCGTATTCATTTTTGATCCCTTTAGCATTTTTTTGTGGCACAGTGTACATGTTTCATCATTATCAAATTCATCCCCACACCACAGTATTCCTTGGATCTGGTGCCGGCATCCGACTTAGCATCTGTTTTTACGCAAACCTCACCCTAACCGAAAAATGAATTTACTTATTGGGATAGTGTTTGTGCTCCAATAAGGTTTACTCACGCTCAACTGTTCCAACGAAATGAAAAATGTAGTTCTGGCATGACAATTAAACAATTTATTTATTGCGTGTATTCCAATAAATAATTCATATGTGATAAAATGTAAAAAGTTAATGAAAATAAAAGAATGTTATGTTATCATGTTTTAACTGCATTTTTAATTGTAATTGACCGCCGGCTCTTGAAGTATCATTGCACAATTTAACTGCTCGTGATGTAAGTTGGCGCAATCCAAATTCCTATTAAGATCACGCACAAATTTGTGGACTGACATGTAATAGGTGATAACCTAATAAAATAATGCAAAATTGAAATAAGTAGCTTCGAAATCCAAATTACGATTTAGCAAAGTTAAAATTTAACGCTGGCTCAATACAATTTATAAAAGCATGGTATTAAATTTAGATAAACGTATGTTGAAAAGATCTCGAGGGTCGCTTACATCAAGTTTCATAGCGGAGGGTGGCTGTGTGAGAATGTTTGTTGTTGTATACATTTCTCAATTGTGAATAAAGCCACATGCTTTTCTGTGGTAGTTTTTTCAGCAAAGAAAATTATCATGTTTGCCCCAGTCTGACGGAGAATTTCTCCCGCGATGGCTATCCCCATGAACAAAAAACAACAATAAAAACAATGAAGAATGTATACACGAGGATAAATGCAACAGGTGGAATAGTGGAAAATACATTTACAAGTGTATTCGTAATTAGTAATTACGTTGACGCAATATAATTTTTACTTTATTCTCCCAACATCCCTTAACCATGACAAACCGGGCAGCGTAACGTTTTAATAAAATTTTGCTTATATTTTAAAAAGAGTTAATGACAACATATTTTGTATAGAACACAAAGCTAACTTTGAATTTCTGATTTACTCTTGAATTTATTCTTTGTGGAAGCTTACCATATACTTTTCGTGAATAAAAATAAATCGTACTATTAGAAAAATGGCCAGCAAACATCAAAATAATAAGAATACTACATCTACAAAGCCCATTAAATGCCCAATGATGTGAATCGTTCGACGTTAGATGTGATCAGTGTGGAAAATCATTTGCCCGTTCAACAATACTAAAAGCCCACCAAAATGTACATCGGAGAATCAAATTTGAATGCAGTTATTGTAAAAAGTTGCTTTCTTCAAGGCAAAAATTAAGTGAACATCAGTCGTTACACACACAACAAAACCAGTGCTGCTTTTGTCACAAAGCTTTTGCGAATGCACATAACATGCGGTGTCACCTATTACGTCACATAAAGGAAAAACATTTTACATGCGATATTTGCTTTAAACCGTTTTTTGCTCTGAAGGACGTAAATGACCACATGACCTATACTCATTCTGAAGATAGAAACTTTCCTTGTGATTTTTGTGCTAAAAAGTTTAAGACTGTGTATGATGCCAGGACACATAAACTAAATGTTCATTTGACAGAGAAACCGTATCAGTGTGTTCAGTGTAATAAAAAATTCAAAGCAAAAAACACCATGATCGCTCATCAAAAATTACATACAACACAGAAAAGGCATATTTGTGAATTATGTGATAAACGATTTTCAACGTTGGCATATATGAGAGAACATCTACGTGGACACATCGGCGAAAAACCGTACAAGTGTGACAAGTGTTCCAAAGCGTTTGCTTTTAGAAAGAGATTGTTACTGCATAACCAAAGCCATTACAATACTAGAGCTTTTCAGTGTTCCAAGTGTGAAAAGGCATATAAATATAAGACAGGCCTCCGAAGACATTTTAAAATACATCAGAGCAACATAATACCCGTTTCATGTATCTTTTGTAGAGATGAAAGACGGTTTCCCACTAATGAGAGCCTGTATTATCACCTACGCTCTCACATTAAGGAAAAGTAAGAACAACTAAATTTGGGGTGGAGCGTCCTGATATAGCGAGAGCTAAGCATAGCCATCCGCCAGCTTTGGTAACAGAAAAATAAACAAAAGGGGCCCAATTTCCAACGTTTTCATATATTCAAAATACTTCCGCCACTTCGACAAATAATAGTGGTTGGAAAAATTAATCTAGTGTATTAATTGACCATTGACCTCATAAGTTCTAACATGATGAGCCAAGTGTAGTGTAACCAGTGTATGTTGCCAACCATCAGTCAACCTGGTAAATGATCAAACAATCGTAATGGTATGAAATATGGACTAATATTTATGTTGTTGTTGTAGTAACGTATAATTGCTTGAGCTTGCACAATGAAAGCTACCAAGAATCCGTACAGAGGAAAGCTAGATTAGTTATGTGACGTTAATCTGTAAAATGCATTGCCTTTTTACAAAAATACAGATAAATAAATTTCAAATAAAAATCTTTCCATAATAAACACCACCAATGATTATTAAATTGTGATGGCACACATCCAAGTCTTCAAAATTTCATAATGGTCCAACGAAAGTTAGATGTTGAATGATAACATCTTCGTGTTTTATTTACTTTGATATGTCAATCAATTGAACAAAAGTTATTGGTTTATCATCATGTCTGTGTGTTAGTCTGTTCGTCTGTTAACAACACACCTGTCTATTTTTCAAGAAAAAGAGTAAATGACGCATAATATAAACTTCTGGTAGCTCCCCTGCATAGAAGAAAAAGAAAGACAAGACAAATTTGATTGAAGGCAAGGGAATGAAAGAGACCTGATCAACTTATCCAACAACAACTTTCTGTTATAAAAGCTCCTGCGCCACCGGCTGGAACTGAGGTAACTGAACGAGTTGAAGACTTTGCCATTGTGCATCAAATACCGTTGATTATTGAAAAAAGATTAGTATGGAAAAAGAAGGTGCTCCGTCACAAGTAGAGCTGTAAAATTGAAATCCCCTGTCCTGCATCGTTGCCCTGAGGAAATAGGGAACTTTTGGTAAAGAAGAGAAGTCGTCCAAAGAAGATGCAGGAGAAGAGGGGGATTTGGTGGTATAAATTGCTTGTTGTTCCTCCAGGTAAACCGGTTTCCTTAGCACAGCTCAGTCCCGGTCCATCTGCCACCAGAGGATTTCCCCGTGCACTTCCTCCGAGTGCATGTTCGCCCGTGACAATTACTCGTGTCAACGTAGCTACGTAGCCCACATAATGACTCGGTAACTCCAGGAATTAGTCCCCCCGCCCCACCTGGACTTGACGGCCCATGCAAACGAAGTAAGCTAAAAGGTACGTCATCACAAACACTCCTAGGAATTCTAATACAGGCAGAATTTATATCAGGATCTAGAGCCGCGGTGTCGTATATAGTCGTACGTGGAAAATTCTCAAACCAAAGCAGTCCAAACATGTTAAAAAACTATTTTTTGATCAATTATTACTCTTAATTTATTTTAAAGGCTTACCTACCCACATTTGAAACAAATATCTTACCACAAGAGGCACACAAGACTATAGCTTCTAGGCTTATATATGAATCTATTCAGGAGTTGTTGGTAATGCTGTTTGCCTCCTTTGAACATTTATTACGTCATTCTGTAACATTTATTGATTTAATGTTGTTCAAGCTGGTTATGTATAGGTACTGATAAAAATGTAAAAAACAGAAACACCAACTAATGTCCATATTAGTAACTTTTTTAGATTTTTTTAATTGACACCTTCAATTTTAACGGGAACTGTATATTTTGTTTTTGTATTGTATACAAACAACGAAGTTCGTCAGTAAAACTGCTGCCATATGTGCGACAATAATCATAAAAATTACTCTAGTTTTATACCAATTTTGTGAGCCCGACTCTTCTAATATGATTGCTTCCGTTGAGTCTGAGTTTTTCAGTAAATTTCCGGATGGCAAAACCACTGTTCGATCATAGTAATTTAAAAACAGTAGCAAATGCGAATATAATAACAATGCACCATTGATTTGCATTTTGCTGACTCTAAGTAAAGAATTAATAATTTATTCACTTTATCGTGTACTTTTCACAGAAACGGCAAGTCAGACTTACGGTCTTGGAGAGAACAATGGATACTCACGACGTGGAGTATGAGAGGCGGAATAGATTATGTTTAATCCGTAGCTCGAAGACATCCCTAACGCCACAACCAACCAGTCAACCGTATTTTCAGCATCCGCTCAATCTTAATCCCTCCTGAAACACCTTCATACCTATTTTTTGTTGAATCAGGTAGTGGGCATATCTTCAGAGCAACTAGAGGATTATTTTCGGCACTGCCCGTATCCTGCAGACTGGGTCAAAGTTTGTTCCTTTTGCGTGAAAAATTACGTGAACAAGTGAACTGTAACATTTTTGGAATTGCAGGAGGCACAAAAAAAATTTCGTGATGCACGGGAGCAAATAGTTGGAATAGTCAAGTGATCGGTAGAGAATGAGCGAAAATCCATAACTTTTGATATGGATATTTGGAGACATGTACGTCAACGTGTGGCGCGGAGTAGGAAATTTGAAATTCAGTAAATTATCCTCTTCGACTACTACAGCTATTTTCCCAGCTTTGTGCAATTTGGAATTTTGTCAAATATGTCATATGATAAATCAATCCTGTCTTCAAGAGGCAAGGATGCGTCAATCATTCTGGTGTTGTTTAAAACATACGATTCAGCCTGCGTTAAATGTGACGAATCATTGCATGTCAGTGACAAATCCCCCTATTGAAAAGAATTTGAAAAGTTGTTACAAGTTACACAAAACTAAAGTTGTACTGGTCAAGTTAAGAATTTAACTTATATACCTGTTATATTCTCCCCATAAGTGTTTAGTAAAAAAATTATTTCTTTGTGATTTGTAAACTGTGCTTTTCGTAATTTCATTTTTCGGATCGCTTTTCCCCTCAGCGCTTTCCTTCATTTAGAGGCAATGACTTTCAGGTTTAGTCGCCAAAGCTTTCATGTGTTTATAGAAATCAAAATCAATTTTTACATCAAGTGCATCACTGACAAGTCTTGAGTAAACTAGGTATGACCTGTTGACAAGTTGGTTGAATCTAGAGTAGGGTACGGGTGGGATTGGACTTACAAGTTTTGTGATGTTGTCACCTTTGTAGGCTTCACCTAAAATCACCCCGATAAGTATCGAAACGGTCACAATAATTCGAAAACTGGGAAATCGTTTAACATATTTCTTGTTGTTAGCACTATACATCAATGACTAACGTTTTGAGTGTCTTCGGAAGGTGGTTAGTGTAGCCTAATGAACTTTCGTTTGGAAACAATCGCATCAATGGTCGATTCACATTGTAATTTTTTGGCATATGGATAAAGACGTCATGTGCTTAGAATCTGATAAAATGGGTGCTACTATCAAACCAAGAAGCGAGCAGTAGCTTTCAGGGTAGGGAACCCAGGGAAGGTGTATTTTGAGAAGATTTAAATTAGCAACGTGTTTTACTAACGGCGGCAAGTAAATATACAGGAAACCGTTTTGGGTTCACCTGAAATTTCCTGAAATTATAATGGCTATATAGGCACATAAGCAAATAAAACACAAAATAGGCAACATAGGCAACTAAGACTGTGGCTCAAAGTATTTCTTTTCATGTGATTTTGTTCACATACTGAAGCTCAAAGTGATCTGAGTAACTGGACCTCATAGGCAGTTTCTTACGTTTGACAGCCCTGATTATGTATGTTATCTGGGTAACACCGTCAGTTGTGATTGCGGCTGCATGATGTACGATAAGAGTCACTAACGAGGAGTTAGTAAATAATATTGTTATGTACACTAAAAGAGTCTAAGACGGTCGAAATATTCTTTTTTGTCTCTGAGTAAATTAGTTTATAATAGTTTTCAGCTGCATGATTGCGAGATTCTCTTAACGTACCCGGAGCAGTAAAGTCCCGAAAAATTAATCTTTTCGGTTTCGTAATAATACTATTATTACGATACCCCGATGGTGCCTGGAAATGTTCAATTTAGTTTTTTAGTAAGCACATTTCTGTGACTTATTTTCTATAGCATTTTATTGAGTGCATGGCTTCATTTACCGAGATTACTGTGATTAGAACACGACTGAAGTCAATTAGAATCAAATAAACCGTTGCATATTACACGTCGTTCTTCAAATTACGAAACGTAGTTGGCACTGCTTTTATTTAAGTTGTGTCCGTAAGCTCGTTTCGTTTTCCTTATCAGCAAAAAAGGTTTAACGACCTAATCACGTAATACTCACCAACAAGAAGATAGTTTTAGGTATTGCTATACATTTATTGGCGTAGTATTGTCGTATTCGTACACATATACATTATTTTGGTTAAAAAATACAATTCTGGTTTCGGGGTACGCTGAAAAAAATTGATATTAGGTTAGGGGTACGCCTGGAAGGTTTCTGACCGTTGAACGTAGAGCCTGTATAGCAAGTTTTGTGAAATTTGAATAGGTACGAAAAAGCTTTAAAAACTCATCTTTAGGAAATATTACATACGTGTGTGTATTTGGCATCAAAAACTAATACTTTCATCTAGCAACTAATGGATTTCCATGATTGATACATAACACAAATATCAGTAACCTAAAATTATATCATTATCACAAGTTTTATTTTATGTACTTGTACAATCTATTAAGCAGTTTCTTTGAATAATTTTAGAAGGGCCAATGTGTTTTGTTTCTATGATATACCATGCTCCTATTTCGACTTACTGGGGCAATTTAAAACTTTGGGACCACTCCATAACCAGTGTGATTAGGAAGTGAGTGTTGGAAACTGGTACAAATATAGGTTTTTTTCTGTGAAAACTTGTATTTATATTTAGACATGTATTCAAAACTACAGGTTTTTCCTCGCCATATATTATTTACTTTTTCTTTGTACACTCTATTTATAATAAAAATCGTCCTGAAGCAAACGTTTAAACACATGCTCAAAAGTGTTATATTTAGAAAAGCTGTAATAATAATTGTTGGAGTTCAAGTGTTTAAACTAGTTTGTAGAAATACATTTCCAGAGTTTTACAGGCAGTTCACGATCACTTCTAAGCCCCAGGAAGAAATGAAAGACTATTAACGTAATTAAAGAAATTGTTGGTAGATAGTCACAAGAGTAAATCAAACAAAATAGTGGTGCCTGTCACAAGGTATGTCAGTAAAATTCCATATAATAATTATGACATAAATTAAATATAAATAGTTTGCTTTGTATAATATGTGTATATCTATGTATTGGCATAACAACTCTAAAAGACTATCCAGTGCTTTGGGTACCACCAAAAAACATAAAAAATACTTACAATTTGCAAAAACCAACAAACCACTGTGGAACGTAAAAAATCTTTTCCTAACAAACATTCATATTGTAATAGTATAAGAGAATATATACGACTAATAAAATTGTTTGGTGCAAGCAGCAAAAAAGTTACGACACGACAATCCAATCATGTTAATTAAAATATATAACAAAAAATTATATCATAATGTATAAGATGTGAGACATACGATAAATAAAATGTTTTTTGTACAACGGGCAAAAATTACAGCAACAATACCATCAAGTTGTTTGAAATGCGGAATCCCATTATGTGAATAAGCTTGGTATTGACAAAAAATGCAACCACCATTCAAGCTTCCTATTACAATATTGAACTCAACTTAATTTTTGAAATATCATTTTTGAATTTTGAAAGAATCATATGGATATTCCAAGTTAAGAGACACCGTTTTGTGTAGATTATGACATTGTAGACTCAGCAAATGAGAACTGCCACATGTGAAATTTTATCAACGCTTTTCCCCCAATAATTAAACTCTATAAATAAGAAGGACGAATTATCAATAATTTAACCACGGTAACATTTATCCCTTGGTCAAAATCCAATCCAAAACGTTTACCTTATATCATTTCATGTTGCTGTCAAACTGGATATAAATTAATAAAACAAAATCCTGTGAAAATGAACAAATTAAGAAATTTGTCGTACAGAAAGTGTTCATTTCTGAAAAATACTTGAAGCTGCCCAGTTCATAAAATTCAAAATAGCATCTTAGAAAACAAACTAAGAATTTGCCAACCGACATTTTATCAAACTAATATCCAAGTAATGCTGTTTCTGCAGAAATACTGCTCCATCGATTGCAACTTCGCGACAAAGTTTCTCCCATATTATCTTGGTTGTTCTTATCTTCGTTGATTGGCTGATTTTATTCATGTTGTTTACAATATGAGTAAGATAGCAGTCATGTATTTGCTTTGCAAAAAGGTAGTACCAGCTATTTGCACTATATTTACTTCTATTCCATCGTGTCAGAACATCTGCACTTGAAATTTGGAAGATTAAAAAATTTCGTTTTCGTCAATCAACAGAGTTGGAAAATAGAATGTTTGAATGAAATGAAAATGAATGAAAATTAAAAAATACAACTTATGTCTTATTCTAATAAGTTGTAAGTGAATATACAATGGGGACTTATGACGTCATATAAAGTTTAGATAACAAAAATTTGACCCCCTTGAGCCCAAGAGACGACAAAATTTGGTTGTACCTCTGAGGCAGTTAATCCTTTCAAAATGTGGACTAGCAAGCTAGTTGTCGCAGTTGCTTTAACTTCTGTCAAATTTTAATGCAGTTAGTGCAACGAGGTATATAAACCAAACAACAAAGTTGAAGTACGGACGAGTTTACTAATTATGCCAGACTCATAGACAGTTATGTTGTGTAAAGCGTCGAAACGTACATGTTCTGAGTTCGTCAGCATGTTTAATTGAATTTGCGCCATATTTAGAAGTGTTACACAGTGAAAAATTTTAATTGCTGCTACTAATCATGTAAATTAAACGGGAAATGTTACGTACACACACGTCTACCTGCCTCAGGCAAAAATACAGGAAAAGTTTAAGTTGAAATGCTACAGACTTGCATGATTAGATTCTTAATGCATTGTCATATGTACTATGCTATAAATTTAAATCAAAATACTTGAAATAACCAAAACGGGATACCACTTATGTTGCATACCAAAATTTTAAGTAACCAACACTTTTAAGTAATTGGCGATTAGGGAATGCTACTGTTCCCCATTATTATGCCTCACACCTTTTAAATGAAATATATCCGCTGGAACATTTCAGGTACAAACTACAAACTACAAAATATAGCTTAACTATAGCCACACACTTACGTATTTACTATTCGTTTACACATTAACACAAAGTTTGTAGTGTAATATTTCTTTGCAATTTGTATTTTGAAATAGTCTCGCGATCATCACTCCAGTAAAAAAATGTCCCAAAATTGATTTTTTTTTTCGAAATATTCGAAGAACAACGTGAGTTTCTGTTGGTCCAGAGCAAACAGAAGTTGCTACTGATGAAAACTGACGATTTGACTGCCGTGCGTTAGGAAAGAACGAAATGCACAATTCTTTAACTATGTTATCCTTCTTATTCAAGTGGTTCTTACCGCAGCGTTCTCTTTTAACATAACTTAGACAAAGAACTGTTTAGTTTCACCTTGGAACTACAAGGAGTATCTCGTTATCTCTTACAACTTACTTTATTTCCTTGCAATCTTGATGCCGTAACGTTTAAAAGACCTTTACCCTTGCAGGACCAGGTTGACATAGAACACTACCTAAAATATATTGAGTATTTAATGACGTTTGTACCGGTGCAGTTGGTTTAGTATGAACAATGTATTTGATACATTGCAGTCCTATAAACTGATGGATAATAAATGACACATTAATAATTATCGGTAAGCTGCTGAAGAAATAAATACAAACTAAATGTAAATGTTATCAAAAGTTAACATGCAAAATCAACCTTAGTGTTTTTTCTAAATTTCTTTTGCTTTAAGGCAAATATACTGGCTATTCGCAACAATTTAACTTAGAGATTTTTTAATAAATATAGTTCCTCTGTCGTCAAACTACATCCAGATGTACAAAGTTTTCTGAATTATTGACAGTACGAAAAAATAAATTTGACTTCATTCACGGAAGTCAAGGAAAATTTGTGAAAGTTTGTTTGTGTATCAGCAAAAAGTGACACATACTGAAACATAATTCAAATTTATATTAATAGCGTAGATTGCTTCGTGCTAGTCGTTTAAAGTATACTTGATGTATTCGATAGACTGAACTGAAGTTCTGTCCACTGAAGAATAACTATAAATAATTCAACAAAAACAAATTAACATGCGATCATAGCAGCTGCATAAACAGTTATATACACAATCTAAACGTTAACAAAAATGCAAGGCTATTATCGTTATCCGCGTTTGTTTTTCATGTTTATGTGCCTTTTGACGACCGTATCGGTTATAACCGGGGAAATGACATTTAAAACTTTGGACAACTTAAGCTCTTCTAACGTCAAACTACACCCAGACGTACAACGTATTCTCGCAGAGAAGCAGTCTGACACACTCGAGGCTACTTGGTCGACTTTTGAAAACTTAGGCGAAATTGTTGCACCGCTGCAAACTGAAAAATCGTTGATCGTTGTTACAAATTACCTTGGAGTTGATATTAAAGCTTTTAATTACCCTATAATAGTAAGAAAATT
>JAHZNB010004530.1:0-47495 GCA_027744295.1 Callyntrura guangdongensis
ACATACGTTAATAAACATTGAGGATTCGCAAGGGAAAAACGTAAGTCGCCCCGAAAAATCAAAAGGCATGAAAGAAAGGGCGAAAGAGAAACATTATTATTATTGACATTTCAAAAAAAAGTTTAACTCATTATGCAGGAGACATAATCATAATAATAATTATTATTATCTAAGCGACTTATCTACACTTCCAACCCTACACACCCAAAGTGAATGATGTTATCGCGTGGTCCAATTGGACGTAACAAAATGCAGGCACGTTATAGTGCCTAGTGCATAACATTGTGCTACATTGTATAACCACCGCATCGTTACAGGGGAAAAATAACGCTGTGAAAAACAGATTTACTGTTGAGTTTCATCATACCGATTTTCTTTTGCATAATGCCAACGAGGTTAGTGATGTAAGGAAGTATCCCCGGAAGGCAAAATTGCAAAAACTTGGCGTTGATCGAAAAGAAGAACAAAACTGAACAAGCGAATGTAAAAAGTCCAAAGAAAATTTTCATAACTTGTGTAACTTGTTTGATCCAACTTGTGCATTTTAGAACTCTGAAAGTTATTCGCATACCCTGTGATATATACATAGCATCGGGGCAAATTGAGATAATATATATTCCTGCAAAGAGAGATGTGATGTGAAAGAAAGCAATTTAAGGGGTGGCTTCATACGTAATAAGAATTACCCATCATATGCATTTAGATGTTCTCAATAATTTGTTCAATTACCCCGGTCTTTAGTACATGGTCCAATTATGGCAAAATAATCATATTAAAACTTTGTTCATCTGAATATTTTTTTTTCACATTTTGGTACACCAATGAACTGTAATTCTTAAAAAATGAAATGATTCCTACTTTCACTCGTTGTCAGTTGAGTAGAGAACAACTTAAGATTGCACTGTTTTCATAATAAAATAACTTGTTTCTCAAAAAATCAGGCAAATTGTAACAAGACTTGCGAAGATACAAGCTTGTTTGAGTTACACACTGTTTCAGAGAAGTGGCATGAACATCCAGTCAGGACAGACATTTGTACAAATACATTACGGGGTAATGTATTCGTGTGTAACAAAGGTACATGTCGACGAATCCAAATATTTCAGGCAAATAATTATACATTTTTTCTCTCTTGCTACTATTAATTTTCAAGCAGCAAGATTTTCTCAAGCATTTATTCACACTCCACGCATACATATTTTAGACTCTTATGAACTAACAACCTTCTAATTAGAAATTCCGCAACTTACATGTATGTCCATAACGTTATACACATACACTTCATTATAGTATTAATAATTGTATACTACCTATGTAAGTAAACAGTCGTCATGAAATAATGAAAAAAAGTTATGCACGAATTTCATTGATTTTAATTATTTGTGCGTGTCACAAAAGTCACATTCTTTCAAGGCTAACAAGTTAAGGAGCAGTTTACCCTTGTAAACCTGCCAAATGTAGTGGTCGGTCGACAGTACAAGTGAAAGTGGATTTTTATCCGACAAACAACCTACAGTGGTTACTGCAACCAAGTATCATATTATGAGTAGCACCATATCCCAGTGCCGTGTAGATATATATAGTTGAGTGGCGTGTCGACCATACAATGACATGCAAACATGTCACCAATATCAAGTTATGATGTCACGTTAGGAGTAGTAGTAGTAGTAGTAGCAAGGATAATGGTATATAACACTACCACCGTTTTCGTTTTAACCTTCAGGGCTACCAATGCATGACAAAATTGTATTTATTTGCTCAACACATCAATAACAATGTATCCCGCACAAATCCTGTATTTATTCAAAGCAATTCATTAGCATTTTATTTTCATTGTGTGGCCTATGTAGGTACATGTCTCCTATTCTGCTTTGTCTGCACTATTAAAACAAGTTCAAGCTCTTGTAAATACTGCGTAAAAGCATGCAAAATCTTAATAACAAATTGCTAGTTGCCTCGTGCTAGTACATCCTTGTTTAGCTTTTTGTGGCCGCCGTATTACGGGCATATTGACCATGGTGCATTCTTGTTAGAAGGTAGAAAAGCATTGTTTTCTTTTTTCCTTTCTTTTCTCGCGCTCAACATCTCGATTCAGGTAATGAAATCAAGATTTATGACTTTTGTCAAATATTGACGCTCTGTAGACTATCAGGAGTTTGACATGGCTTTTTGGCTACTGTGGAACATTACGGATATATTTGCTAGGTAACGATGACAATAAATCAGGATATGTAACCGCATTGTAAGTCGTAGACTGTTTCTAGTTGCAGGAAGATCTTTCCAGGGCGCTTTGACGAGTCTAGTATATAACCTCAAAGACCATGTTGGTTTACACATTTCACCACAAGCAGGGGGATAAGAAGTGGCCCTGAGGCGCAAATGGCTTGGGTAATATAATCAAGGTGTATGAGAAAATGCTCGATAATATCCACGGTGAACCCGTACATTGATTCCCATAAATAAATACATTGTTTGTGTTGCTAATGATAAAATTTACCGCAATTTAGCTAAGTGAATAAAAGATTTTTTTGCAACAACATCATGTCTCTAGGTAAGCATTTATTTTAAGATAACTAGGTGTTCTTGCTGATGCAATATATGAATTCTTGGAATAAGTACAATGCTGTCGTTTGTTTGAGGGTATATTTGAGTGTTTATCACAATTTCAACCAAAACCAAGAGCCTGAGCCTCTCCAATCATTATTACAGCACTTATCTGAACAACCGAAAGTATTACGAAAGACACTGAATCACTCTCGATATCGTTATTGAAGAAAATGAGGGTACATGATAACTTTGGTGGAACTGCCAATGAATATTACTAATAGGTAAATTAATCGTGGTGATAAGTTAATTTACCCATGATAAACAAAGATAATCGCAATTTAGAAAAGTAGCGGAGGATGCTGCCATTTAGTAGATAAGTACATTCAGCATGGATGATAATTATATTTGCTATTTATAACCTGTAAAATCCTTAAATCATTCATTCAAAAAGATTATGGAGAAAATGCTATGCTTTCACATAAAAGTCCCTGGGTGAAGATTGGAAGTAAACAATTTAAACTAAAAAAAATAAAACTACACATGAGTAAATAACTTTGTACAGGATGTCTGCATGCCGATTTCAGTCTGGTGAGTTTCGGGGAAAAACAAGTCCCTAGTCTATTTTTACACTTGGAAATCTACGGGAGTCGGTTAGCTAAAAAGAAATTTAAAAAAGAAAAAAATCCCAAAATATGCAAAGATTTATGAGTTGTAAGAGTGACCGACAGACATAAAAATTAGCACAAAAGCAATAGTATCTGCTACACGACACAAAAAGCTTTGTCAAGATTTGTTGTTTTGCGTCAAGTTGTTGGTACAAACATGTAACTAGCTCGTAAGTCGTAGGATAGGCAATAGTATCATATGGTGTCTGATATTTTATTTTACAAAAAGTTGGAGTTGTCTGTGACCTTTGACCACGATCAAGAAACCAGTCTGCATGTATTAACTTACATACATACAGGGCTAAATTTAAAAAAATACTCAAGCCAATAATGAGACTAAAATCGAGAAAAAAAATCTCTTTACTTAGACGTTGCTCCCTTCCCCTCTTCCCGTCCTTCACACATTTTAATTATTTTGATCAGTACTGCCTCTCTACCAAATTAATCAATAAAGAATTCCAAGACATTGAAAACAGCACAAATCATCATTAATTCCAATATGATGATAAACCTCTACCAAGTTAAACATTCATCCAAAAATACACCCAGTTAGTCGTCATCTCTGCGTTAATCGTTTATTAATCATTCCTTTCAGCTGGACTAAAAATTATCTTTTCCTACGGATAATGTCACTATTTTTCTCGTTATCACTTATTTCTTGAATCAATCATGTACATACACGTCGTCGTCGACGTGTTCGACAACGTCGTCTTTAAGCCATTAGGGATCCATGTCATGGTCTGACCTATGTCTGTTTTATCCCTCGCTGTAAAATGCTCTTCATTCATGTTTTTATCACAACAAAAACGATAATACTTTATGTTGAATACTAATGACGTTGATAAATCAATACTCAATAATCAGGAAAATTGAAAAGAAATAATCTGTAGCCAGAAAACCTCTTCAAGCCTACCCGAAGCACATCTGTTTCCTACTTAGTTGGTCAACGTTGTTACGTCAACCAATAATTT
Source organism: Callyntrura guangdongensis (assembly GCA_027744295.1). NCBI lineage: Eukaryota > Metazoa > Arthropoda > Collembola > Entomobryomorpha > Paronellidae > Callyntrura > Callyntrura guangdongensis. The sequence continues at coordinate 4,184 of JAHZNB010004530.1, forward strand.
GAACCGTCAGCTAATTTTTCATTTCTGTAAAGGTGCGGTGAAGTGTCCCCGTTACGTGCGCGGAAGCGGGTATACCAAATAGTGACCCACATATAATTACAGTTATTGTAACAAAAGTGCACTGTGCGCAGGCTAATTTTGTTTTCATGACTCCATTGCCCGACTCCCTAACTAGGAGTTGTGCGGTACTTTGCAGTACGAAGTTTAAACTTTTTATCTGCTAAAAAAAGTTTTAGGACGGTACGAGAGGATGACTTTGGGGAAAACAGTTTCAATTTCTGTAATATGTCATAGTACTAAAAACTGACGCAACTAAATATACGCATACCTCTTGCTTATTGCACAGCTTCACGTTTGTTTCCCCTCTCATGTGTGTAACAAAATATTCGTTTGCACAAGTAATGTTAATAGTGCTGTCAGTGCTGAAAGTGTTTTCTTCTTTCCACTCCCTCTCTCTCCAATCTTGCCATCGCTAGTCTCTGGTTAAGGAAATTGGATTCCGGATTGATTTGTCAAGGACGACAAGTAAACGGGAAAATTTAAGAGCCGTTGTTGTATTGATACAACAACAGTCAACACTCTACCAATTCTCAGTGTAATTTAGTCTTTTCCTATAAAGTTTGTACGTTGTTCGTGTTTGTCTCTTTCTCCCCTTATTTTACTCTACCGAACAACAACGGACTGAACTGTTTTCCTCCAAAATTTCTCATAATGCTGTGTACACGTACATTTCTTGTTTACACAGTACAATAGATGCACGTAAAATGCAACAAATTTAAAGTGAACCGCTCAAACTGGAACAAGGTAAAAACGAGACTATCAGCCATTACACCCTCATGTCACATTGTCCTTGGGCAAGATGCTAATCATTTGAAGGTGATGTGCGGTGACAAATCATGTATATCATGAGTTTATGTATCGTTTCGTCGGCCTGTCTTACTTTCTACCTGACTAGTAATTTGTTTGATACAATTGGTGCGTGTCCAAACCAAACAAGTAAAAACAGCTAAAAATGCAAACTCATCGTGATTGTGACAACGTCATAGTTTTAAAAAATCTAGTGGAACAGATGACGTGAAAATACATTTGAAGATGTCAACTTGGTAGAGAACAACATATGCAAGCAATCATGGCTATTTACAGTGGCAGTGAAAAGCGGAGAAAGTTGGGAACAGTGCCGAAAGTGTCCACAGAATTTTCCTGTGTGTGCGGAATTCTTTTGATGACAATTTTGTACGGCTATATGCCAAATTTACCTTTTATCGTAAAGTGCACCGTGGTCACGTCATTTCTTTACTGTATCAATTGCGTAGTCCTTGGAGTCAAGTCCAACGTTAGAAAAATGTACAAAAATATTAGTGTGTACATTAGAGGCAGTGGTGGTTATAACAATGGTAGGGATGCTCTCCGAGAAAAATGGAACAGACGGAAATGGGATCCAGATTACAACAAACAGTGCCACCAACAAGGATGTGGCAGAGCTCGTATCGTTTCCAATGATCAAAGTTTGCTCGTATATGGCGCCTTTGTAGGGTTTGTCTTGCTCATGCTGCCTTCCATGTCTACTGCAAGTAAGCAGAAACCTCCCTCCCATATTTGGCAAATTTTTAGGGGTTTTCGTAAAAATTGCCCTTGTGTGACAGCAAACGATGAGTACATAAATTTCCCGTCCACACGCGCGTAATTTTACAAACGTGCCAACAGAGAGAGAAAAATTTGTGAAAAAAATATCCCTTTTTTCAAATATCATGTCCGTAAAGTAAATTTTCCTAACCTTGTAAATATAACAAGTGACTTTCGAGAAGTGGAATGACACTTGATTTTTACTTAAACAGCGAATGCTACATGGCTATACATAACTCTACTTCCGGCGAATTTACACTTTTAATAAACCGGTTTAATTACAGTTATAAAGACGCAGATGGAAACCTTAATATTGATACAAGTTGATTGAATTGATAAAGATAATATTATGGCTTGCCATTTGACCTAGTCTCGCAATACAAAATTTGAGCTTATTTGGATAAAGTTTAAATTTTGACTACCCCTCCCTCCAAATGACCCCCACGGAATTGACCAAATTTGCTGAAATTGCATCCTATAGAAGCCAGTGGCATAAGGTACCTGTGTGCCAATTTTTAACCATTTTGATTAAAGTTTAATTTTAGACCCCCCGAATGACCCCCTGGGGGGATACCAAATTTACTCAAATTATATCCCAGACATACCACTACCTTAAGGTACCTGTGTGCCAAATTTGAGGCAAATCGGCTGAAGCGTCTGGCCAGGAGAGGGATAACGGACGGACAGACAGACAAACATGTTGAAGTCATTACTGGATGAAAGTTTGTTTCATCTGCATAATAATAGTAATCATGATCCCCATTACTACCATAGCAGAATCACTGCGTGTCATTGCTTTCGCCTACATTCTATATACCGTATTCTCTCTGATTATAGGAGGAGGCTAAAAAAGAAATTTGGACTCGAAAGAGAATGTTATAAATAGAGAGAGACTATAATTGAAAGGGGGCTAAAAATGGAAAGAAAAGCTTTTACTACAACAATTTTATTTCACAGTAAAAGATCGCTTCACTTTACCCATTTTATTCTAAGTAACTAAAACTGGTGTATGTATTTTACTGAGAAATATATTAATTTAAATTAAAAAACCATTTTGGCCCAAGATGCATCTTTGCATTCCTTCTGTCTGCATTACTTGTTTACCTTTTACACGAGGTGTACATTTTATAGGGGTTATAATACGAAGGGAGCCATAATTTGAGTTTTGCCTCTTTCAGGGGGGTTATAAATAGAATGGGACCATAAAGGGAGAGAGGCGATATTAAGAGAGAATACGGTATTATCTTTAAAAAGCGAGAAATAGAGAAAGAAAGGGAGACGGAGGACGAATGACGTGACTCTTTGAAACAATTTGACAGTCACTTTTCCTTTCCCTGTTAAATTTTTTACACTTACGACAATAATGACAATGATTTTCTTGCTTTTTCGATATTCCACTGGCGTCTTCCTAAAAACATCCGGCAAACATCTGTAGGCATATAAGTAGTATATAAAAGTAACGCTAGCGTGTAACCATGACTTCCAACGCAACACCAACATCATGTCGTAATGGGTCTAGTACATATAGGCAGCTAGGAAAAAGTGGGAAAAAGTAAAAAAAAATCCATTCAACTCTCAACTTTTTATAGATAGCTTGCTAGTACCAGTACGTATTTTTCCAACTTTTTCTCTCATTTTACCTTTTGTAACTCCTTCTCTCATGCTTTTATGCACACCGTATAGCAGTGTCCCAGTCATTCCGATAAGCCACTCTGTTTCTCCTCACTTTGTTATATCACCAATATTGCCAATACCCTTCGATAAAGAACAAAAAATCATGGATGGATAAATAGATAGATAGAAAGTGAATGAGAATGAGTGACAGGCATTTTATAAAGTATACATACTTGTATGGCCTAGTCGATAAAATTTCACACTGTCAAACTAGATGCATTTTCTATGTACGCTTACTACTACCACACCACCAGTCACTCCCAAAACTCCCATAATATTTATCCATCCATCCATCCATACCGTAATAATAATGTATCCCTCCGTTTTATTTTTTATACATGAATTGATGATAGTATGCCAGCACAGAGAGGGAGAGAGAGAGAGACTCACAGAGGCATACGCGTACAAAGTAATAAATGTGACAATCCTTTGTATTACACATAACTACGATCACACCAACGACGACTACGAGAGACGACGATGATGATGATGTTCTTTTTTGTCTCCGTTATTGCCGACTATTATTATCATAAGAAGTGAAGGGGCGTAAACGACCATAAAAGTTTCCTGGGGTAATGATACAATTTCTCTGCTGCTACAACTTTCTATACAACCATCACTACTACTACTACTATTACAACTACAACCAGTTCTGCAACTATTGTCCTCGAGTATTTTTACATAGGCAAAATGATACCTATCATCGTCAATACCTTGATACTTACATATATGATACCTTGATACTTATGTTCCTCATCTACGTTCTCTTCTGGTAATAACTACGTATTATGGAGACTTTCACAGCTTTTTTCTCTTTCCGCCTCTCGCCCTCTTCCATTTTTTCTCTCCTCTGCCTGGAATCACAGAACTTGGCTTAAGTGGATGCGATGAAAGGGATCCTATGGATTTTCTCATCCATCGACTTCTCACTACTTACTTTTTCCCCTCTTTCTCTCTCACACTTTCTTTCTCGTCATAGAACCGCCACCACTACTACACCTTCCTTTTGTAACTATCACTTCCCATTTTCTCTCTCTCTGACTTCTTATTACAGCTCACTTGCATGCGAATCTCATACACTCATATGGGTGTGTGTGTGTGTGTGTTTGAGAGTACCGAGTTTTGTACCGCCGTCACTTCTAGAAGCAGACAAGGAAAACGTTCAGGAGAACCAAAGAAAGTTTAGCTTTGTTCTTTCAAAATGTCCCAATATGATTATTTTAGTTGTTTGAAAAAATGTCGTAAGAGAAGGGGAGCATGCTAAAATTACAGTTAGTTATTGTTTTAAGCAGAGGTAGTGGAATTCGAGACTGTAGAAGTAACCATGCCGGTACAATTTTTTTTATGTATTTTAAACAAAAAATGAACTTTTCCTGTCCAAGTACTAAAAATAGGAAAATTTATATGATTAGCGAAAAATGACTTCTGGGAAGTTAGTATAATAATAAAAAAACTTGTGTTTCCATTTCTGTGATGTTGTCCAATGAGGACGACAATGGGAGGTAGTTTTATGGTTGCGAACTGTGTGGGAGAGAGAAAAAAACTTGGCGGTGTTACTGTTGATGATGGTGATTGCTAGTGTTATGAGACCCTTGATTGCCATTGTTGTCTGTCACTAAGGAACAATATTTGATTTATAAAGACGGGATTACAAGTGATTTGTCTGGACATTACTTTTATTGATTTAATAAATTCCAACATATGTTTAAAAAGCGCATTTCAGAAAAAAGTTATGATTTTTAGGTCCAACTCGAAGTCCAGATACATGTGGACTGGTAGAATGCAAAGGTAAGAACCTAAAAATGCGACTCGGCCTTTCATCTTGATCCAAAATAATTTGGACTGTGTCCATAGCAACAATGCATGTAATTGCATATTGGTTATGATTGTGCCAATTTAGTAATCAAAATTGCACACATGTTTGAATTAAACACCTAATAATAATGCAATTTTATTTGCGTACTAACGGATGTTCAATCTAATTAGCCGAGTCCGGAGCCCCTCGTGACTTCAAATTCCAGTACAAACCAGAAGGAGTATACAATTACTTGTACACCGTAAATGGCACGATTTTTGTAGACGGCGGCACATCCGAACAGTCTGGATTACATTGGTCGGCGAATACCACCTTCCATTTCTTAACCGCTTGCGACGCAATTGTTTATGTACGTGCAATCTCAAAAATATTTTTCAAAACAAAGTAAACATGTTCACCATACGCTACGCTACCACATGCTATGATTTTTAAAACAATTTTTCTTGCATGTGAAACGTAGTAATAATATTAATAATACTTAATGGTGCAAGTAGCAGCGGCAGTGCAACTACTATAATACTATGAACCTGATGAAAAGTACCTGAGAGATTGATTCTCTTCGTATGTAAGTGTGTGTGTGTGTATGGGTGCGAGATGAATAACTGTATGTACTACCACTGGGAGTTGTGGCGAGGGAAGGAGAAAGTGAAAAATAACCGGGGAGACGGAGCGCTAATGCTGTTCTGTTTTTGTGTCCATAAATTTTAGCGTGTTTTCCTTTTCCCTTTCATTATTGATTTATTTATGCATTTATTTACACATGACGGAAGAAAACCAGATGAAGCGTGACTTTTACAGGGAACGTGCGATACCATTTGTGTACTTATCCGTGCAGTCTTTACTCTTTGCCACCGTCATAAATAAATACGTACATAAATAAAATACTCGTAGCTGTTGTGGATATGAATATAATTATTATTACGGCTAAGCAGAGAAGTTAAAAAGTTGAAGACGATGCCGATCATGGCATAGCCGAAGAGGAGGGGGCGGAAAAATGAAGAAGCACGGGGAAACATTTAAAATATGCATTTCTTCCTTCTACAACTTTCTCTCTTTGACTCTCTCCTTGTCTTCTGTCCGTGTGACTACGGCGACGCTCATGATAAATAATAGTATTAACTAGGATAGCGTGAAGTCTGAAGATGCATGTATGTGAATGTCTGTATGCTCCTACGTTGCTGCCATGCCTTTTCTCCATTGCCATTATTTTCTATAAGAATAGCCTGCCTGTTATGTCTACTCCGCTTCGCACGTCCTCCTTAAAAACCGCGAGGTTGTAGAGCATTCCAAAAACTCACGGCCACGTGTACATACAATACACTAACAAATAATATCGTTTTCCAGATGAAGGATGTTGAGTTGTGGCAATCTGTCTTGCCGAGTGGACAGGATGACATTCATAAGCACCACTTCACGCACGCCCGCACAAGCCAAACTTTTAAGGAGTCACTTGAGCAGTTTCCTCTTCGGTATGTGTGTTCTTGGTGTATAGCCCAAGGAACGTCATGATAACAATAATGTTGTACATATTATAATGCATAATATAAAATACACGCCGCGTTACAGCACACTACGACTACTACTGCATAATATGTATTATGTACCAGTGAACCACACAACACCTCTTATCTATTCATGAGATTACCAACACAAAAAAACGTGGATGAAAAATAGGAACCCAGGAAGAAACGTTACCAGCACAACTTTTTAAATGTTACTATCGCTAAATACTAGCAGCAGCGCGGTACAGCAACAATAATAATGCAAGCCACGTGTGTGTATGCTACACGATGAAATAAAGAAACAATGAAATGCCTTTTCCTTTTTTAAAACCTGATTTTCCAGAACAACATTTATGATGCAATGTTGGCTGCTATCCATGATTATTATTGTACCTATAAAATCATATTTATGGAGGCTCATTGTACTTACCAAAATTTAAAAGTGCTGGAATATTGCGCCGAGTATCAAATAAATGTGGGCCTTTATGGCTGCAAAACGCATAAAATGTTTAGGTTGAGAGTTTGATTGTCGAATGTAATCTTACAGATTTTCTTTCAATGACGGTTTGATCGAGGAGATATGCCCCGATCCGAAAGAGGCTGGCTGGGTTCTTAATATCAAAAGGGGACTTCTCTCTGCCTTTCAGAATACGATGAGGAGATTAGACTTGGAAACCAAGAATTATGAGGTCAGTTGGCAAGGTGTAAAAATGAAAATGAGGACTGGTTATGATTTTTACGTAGCGCATGTAGTTGTTGACTTTTACAACTTCACCAACAATGGTCTATTTTTGTGAAATTCTTAGAGTGACGTCAGTGGACGCTGTAAAGTGGACTATAGAATTGGCGAAGCTACGTCAAGTACACTAACTATTGAAAAAATTAAGGATGTGAGCTCATGCGGTGACAAGTACGGGGTATTGTCTGCAATTCAAGGAGCGCCGTACAATTTTGATAAAGCGGTAAGAGCTTTTTGTTTGAGTTCTATCTTTGGGTAACAGTTTACCTATTTTATTTTAAATGTCATAGTCGTACGTAACGCAGAAAAATAAGGGGATATTTTATTATGAAATTATGAAACGCCATACAGATTCACTTTCGTTCGTTTATTATAATGAGAACAGCTGAGAATGAGACATGTACCGTTTTTTGTTTTATATACAACCAATATACTTTGTTGACACAAATAGGAATGTGCACGCGATGTATATATTACTTCATACTTTTCAACAAAAACCGACCTCTGACAGATAAAAAATAGTTTTTAATACTTTTTATTAAACCTGCAAACAAAAATGCAATACTGACGATGAGTTATGCACACATGTAAATATTTCAGTAGGATCAAACGTTTCATCGTGTATGATTGCCTCTCGCATCATGTCTGTTTGATTCCCAGTCTCGTTTTTGCTAGTTTGTTTGTTTTCTTTACTTTAATGTGTATATCGTGCCCTGCTCAGTAGCGAGAGCAGTTATTTTTTAACGGGGCACCACCTTTACAGCCAACTTTTCGTACATGCTGCCCTATTCTGTGTACAGAATTCCCCTAGGAAGACCCGCAGGGCTGTAGCTATTATTATTTTCTGCATATAAAATCACTCAACACCACTACCACCACAACAACGACTGGAAGAGAACAACACTACCTGTCTCCCCGTGTGTTGTTATTATGCATTCATAAAGTAGAAAATGCGAGATGAGAAGAAGACACAAGAAGGTTATCATAATAAATGTATCATTTCTATCATCACAATATACAGTACCGATGTCATTGTCTTTACTTCCTCTTGTATACATAGTCTCTCTCCCTTTCTCTCTCTCTCTCACTCCATCTGCTTTGTATTGACATTGAACGGGGAAAACGTCAGGCAAAAAGAACTGCAATGCGTTCTTTCTCTTTACTTAAAAGCCAAGTTTTTGTTTTTGTAAACTTTTTTTCCTTCTTGTGGACCAAAGCTAACGCCAGACCTTTCGCCAATAGGTACACAAGAAATGTAAAAAAGTAAGACGAGTTGTGTAGTATGTACATTAAGAAGTCCTTTCGTACACAATATATAATGTATATGGAAATGATATCCTGTGGTGACGCATTTATCCCACACTTCCTAAAAAACTAGGAGACAGATGACAAAAGAGCTGAAATGAGAACGAAGCGCTGCAAATGACATAAAAATTATTACGACTTTGCTATCATCCTGAATATACGTTTCGTTACGACGTCGTTCTTTGCTCATCGTCTGAATGTATGATGATGATTTTTTCCAGAAAAAAAGCAAACTTTTACATTTTCACTGCATGAAAAGATGCGCTGGAGTTCAAATATTATAATTAGATTCGGTACAAGATACTACATTTAGAAGGAATACTAGGAACACGATCTTATTGAGAATATACAACTGCTTTCACTTTTTCTTTTGTGCATTTATTTTTTAATTCCTTTAATCTAAAAACTTAAATTGATGGTAATGAAAAAAAAAGTTTTTCTGCAGGTGGGCCATTAGATGTTTTTTTTTATTTTACATTGAATAATAACGTTAAAATGTTAATGGTGCTGCGGAAACGAAGGGTTATATTTAATACATCAAAGACTGACTATTTTTAAAAGATTTTTTTTTCACTTGTTGTTGTTGTTTGTGCCATTGTAGTTCCAACAATCTATGCCAGCCGTGGAATCATTGAGTGAGTGCAGTCAAACAGTGGATCGAAATCTAATTGTGGAAGTGCATTGTCAGGAGAAGTATCGCCTGAAGCCGTTGTCAGATGGGATTTCCGGCGTTCACGTAAACCTCCGTCAACATCTTGACCTGATCTCAGTCTACACAGCTGGTATTGCCGGGCTGAACGAAACCAGCGAAGATGACGGGAAGAATGGTGGGGATGATGATGGATTTGGTCTCGGGTTAGACGACGATGAGGACGATGAGGAGGATGATGAAAGTGGAAAACCTGGAAGCAATCAGAAGGCTTCTACGGAACAAGCTTTACGAGTGGAAAATGCGGGCTCCTTTCTTCTCATTCGCAGAAAACCAGATGCTTACATTAGTGAAATAATTAGCACAAGTCCGGAGCAAATTTTGAGAAGAGAGTCCCTTGTGTTTTACCATCACTATCATGTCGGTTCGACCACTAATGACTACAACACTGCTACCACGGCGCTACTCAAATTCTGTCAAGCTGTTAAGGTACACTAAAAACAACCCCCTTGCTTGTCATAATATCTTTCTCTCTATTTTTTTATCTTCCAAATTGCTCACCATATCATCATAATGTGTAAATCAGCGCATCACACAACAATGGCTGCTTCAGACAAGGGAACATGCTACATACACAAACTTATTCTTGTTTCATGATTTTTAGCGGCTGCATTATTGCCGACAATGCATATTATTTGTAGTCAGACAGTCTCTAGTGCAGAATGTGTGTGTCTTTTACCAGCAAACAAACAAGAGCGAATCTACTTTCCAACCTATTCTAACACTCACCGATACCTCGCCATTCAGTTAGGACAGGCATTCATTGTCTGTTCCCGATTGTCTGCCGTCTATAGATACATGCTTCCATCCGTCGCGTCGTTCGTTTATTTCACAATGGAAATGATACACAGTTTATGCTGATAATGAGGAGTACATGACCACGCACTTTGAATACATTCTCTTCACAAGAGAAACATGTATGAAATGAAGCATGCATGAAATTCGCTAACAATCCGTCCAACCGAACAGTTGCTTTGGACTTGATAGCCTGTCATAACATCACGCATAATTATAACTACTTGAGGAATATATTACTTTTTTAAGTGTCTACTACAATAGATTGCTACTACTGCGTTCAATGAGGGATGCTCACTCACAATGAAACAAAAGGGGCAATTTAACGTTTCAAAGCAAGGATATTTAAATAAAAAATGTAAACGGTCGTATGGTTTTTACGCTATTAAAGGGATGTAGTGTTTATTGTTTGAGGGGTTGTAATTGATCATGTTGTTTTTTTTTTGGATCATGATAGCATAAGATCACAGCAGCGGAACAGCATAGATCACAGTTGTACAAAGTTTGGTAACTTCAGTATTATAGGTTATATAGTATTCTATATATTGTGTCGTTGGTTAGCTTATTGATAACAATAACAGATTTGACTACTTTTTTTTACTAAACTTATTTATGATGTGTGTTGCTCTATTGTCCTTTTTTAGACGAACGTAGACGGGAGCGCAGGAGCGCTTTTGGAGAATCTTGTACAAACATTGCGCGGGTTAAATTCTAGTGATATGGTGCATTTGTCACGGGAAGCTACCAAAATCTGCGATGGAGACAGGTAAAGTGCGATATATATTTTTAGTTTGTGTGTGTTCTCTAAACGTGGTGGATGAATGGTCTGAAAATAATGAGAAAAATAACAACGTGTTGCGATTTATGATATAAAGAGAAAAAACATACATAACGTAATATGCGATAAGAAACAGTAAGTTTCAGAATTTAATAAAGAAAGAGCTGTGAATGGAATAGAAATTTCGGGTATTATTTCGCAAGACCCGGATGGAATTGAAAGTTTTTTGTCATCAGAAATTACACTATGTAATACACAGTTTTGAAATGAGATCGTGCCAATCCGTAACAAGTTCTACTCTATGTAAATTCAGCAAATTATACAAATGAGATAACCATACAAATAATAAGCACCTAATAAAATTAAAGAGAATATGCAAACGTCGTAAAGGTAGTGAAATTGATCAATAGGATAGTCAGGTCTCGCAATGCCCGAAATACGGTTCTGAGAATTACTCTTTTTGTACCTTAAAGTGTAATTAAGGTTTCAACACACAACAGCGCAAATTAATGTGCATATACCTTGTGTTTTTTTGTCTAAGAGTTTTGAGATCAAATCAGTAATGCTAATTATATCATAATCAAAACCATTCCTATAACGCGCCCCCTGACGCGTATGACTAAACAAATAAACCGCAATGTTTCACATGCTACGATATATTTTCATCATTATTTATTACTTTGGGTTGAGTACGTTTGTTAAAATGTATGTATATCATCATACATCCTGCTGATATCAAATACGAACGAAATGTGTGTGTACGTTCTAGGGGCACATTGAGACCTTGTAGTAACGTCTTAGTTAATGTAACAGAGATTGCATTTAAAATATAGCCAGGTTAAAAAAATCAGGAGAATGATAATAGCATTGAATAAAAAATACAAATGTACTATATTCTATGTAGTAATACACAGTGCATACAAACACCTGAGGTAACCAGGTAAACACAGACATTGACAGCCACACAACTACAGAGATATACATAATATAGGCAGGAAGCATTAACGTATTTGCGAAAAATTGTACTCGTTTTTTGGATTCTTAAATTTTGTACTTGAAAAATCGACTACAAAATTTTGTACAATTGTACTCGAATTGGTTCGTTCCAGTACATTTTCTCTACATTTAAAGCATGGGGTGAAAATTTCTAACATGCAATAAATACAGAATCCAATGAGCTGCGCAATCTCCTTATTATTTCATCGTAATAATAACAACATAAATACCTATGGTAATATATGTATATAAAGGAAAGGTGTACGAAGCACTTGAATTTGCAGGTTAGCTATCTTACTATTACCGATAACTCTTTCCGCACTTATACTAACTGATGGCATCATCAGCACATTACCTTGTGGGAGTGCATATTAATAATGGACCAGTTTACTTACACCGCCGCTTTAGTTTTCCCATTTAATGGCCAGAACCATATTTTCATTTACATTTTCCAACGTAAAATTCGTTACTGTCACAAGATTTTTTCTTCTTCCTTCTGTTTTCCTTGTGTACTTTCAACCTAACACGCTGCTAATTTACGCTTTTCTTTCGGTAAACACGTCTATCTTGTCTCGGTTACGGTTTTATTTTTAAATGCATTTCCTCCATTATTTAAAGGAGAGAACCAAATGAGTGTAGAAGATGCTGTCGGTAAGGAACAGTAATGGTATCAAAGAAAGGGGGAGCGAAACAGCAAATAAGACGTACACAAAACAGATTGCTTTTACTTTATCCGTCCCTGTAAAACTTTCTAGAACTGAAGAAGTAGTAGAAAATGGATAAGACGAACCGGAGTTCTTTGAAGAACTACCCCACCATTATTATTAATAAGTATATATGTATAAATAACTGGAGATGTAAGAGACGCATTCCAATTAAGCTTTCCCTTCTTCTCAACCACCTCCATTGCCGTCTCTGTTTTTCTCTCTTTCTCCTTCGCGCGCTCTCTCTCTTTCCTTTCCATTTCTCTTTCTAAACTTGTATTTCCTTTTCGGTACTTTGCCTTTATCAGTTTGCTCGCATTTCAGATGTATTTCATCAAGAAGATGGTGTGGATATGAACATATGTACTACATGGTTCTCGATATATGTTTAATGTATTGTGCATGTTGTGTGTTTACAGGTCTCTGTTTGATAATGTTCTGGAAGCAGTTGGCACGGCGGCCTCAGTTGGAGTAATTAAAGACAGGATTCTCAGCGTAGATGCCCCACGAGAAAGGATCTCCTCTTGGATCAACTCCCTCACGTTCATCCCGAAACCGGATTTAGATCTCATGGTAGCAGCATTCCCAATCCTTCGTGCTCGAGATAAGTACCCAAACATTCTACTCAGCTACTCCTCCCTTGCACATTCCTTCTGTGGTCAACATCAAGACTGCTCGAAGCACCAACCTGTGCAGATTCTAAGCATGCTTTACGAGAAGTTCTTTAATCTTACCGGGTGTGTCACTAAGCAGCGAAAAAATGTGGATCAGGCAAGTCACACACACAGCACAACTATAGATAATAATGTACATATACACATACAGATGATGATGATGATCATCATCATCGTCAGCATCTTTCAGAGTAAAAATACGAAAGACAAAGAAAAAAGTTTTCTTTCACTTTTTACTTTTACCTCGTCTCACTATATTAGTGACAACACCACTCGTTTAGCGTTCGGGGTCATAATCACCTCAAAATTCAGAAACCGACAGGGAGCGCGCCGTCAAACCTGGTTACACATTTTATTTGTACATTATTTTATGCTCTGACAGGTATTGATGTATCTCAAAGGAATCGGTAATTTTGGAAAGTTTGAAGATGGAATTCATACCGCCCTGCAAACCTGTATTCAATCTAATGATCGAACCGAAATTCGTGTTGCGGCTATTGAGGCGTACAGGTAAAGTAGTGCAATCAACAACAAATAGTGCGTTGTGTTTCAACTAGGCTCGTATCGTTTATATACCTATTTGGCTTTTCTTGAGAAAAAAACGCTAAAAACAAAGAACAATGTATTTGTATTGTTTTGCAAAAAAGACGCATGCCATGCTCTACTCTCACTCAGAGCTCAGAGGCACATGCTGAACTAGCACGAATATTTGAGCAGCAGGAAGAGGATGCCGAGGTGAGAATTGCCGCATTTTTGACTCTAATGCGTTGCCCAACATATCCCACAATCCGATGGTTGAAACGAGTAATGGGAAAAGAGCAAATACGACAAGGTACAAAACAAAGCTTGCCATTTTCCCGCTTCTATTTGTAATGAGTGTTCTGTAAACTGATTGCTGCTACCCTGTTCAGCACGGAAGTTGGATAGCAGGATTAGTATCAGATGAACATCTTCCTCTTTTTCTCTCGCTCTTTTCTGATTAAAAATCATTCTTTTTGTTGTTTTTCTGTCTACTCGTTGCCTTTCACACACCAGTTACTTCCTTCGTTTCCAGCTACATTCGAAATTTGCAGGAGAGCTCGCTCCCAAGTAAACTGGAATTGCAGGGATTAGTAGCGGATGAAAAGTTTAATGATCCATATCACACGGATTTTAGACAGTTTTCAAAGAACTTTGAGGCTTCCGCATTTTATCCGGATGGGAATTTCGGTAAAGTCGCTAATTGAAAAAATCACGTCATCATTATCATCGTCAGTATCAGCACCACTTGCTGATTGGTAACCAATGGCACGATTTCAACAAGAAAAAAAAACTTGGCCTTTTTTCTGTTTCATTATCTTAGGAATGGGTCTTGATAGTAATTTGATATTCTCGCAAACTTCCTACATTCCACGATCGGCGTCGCTCAACCTTACTGTAGACCTGTTTGGGGAGTCTATTAACTTGTTTGAGGTAATGAAAGTACAAGACAACACAACTGAAAAAATATTTTAATTGTCCACTACTGAACATTAAATTAATGATTGTACACAAAATTGAAAAACAAATTTACTTTTCCTCTCCTTCACTGTAACCCCTTTTATACAGCCGACAGCCGTTATGCGTAACAATTGTTCGCTGTTATGTATCATGTTCTCTGTTATTAGCGCATTCAGTTTCAACGATATTTCAAAATTTTGTATTGTTTCAATATGAATTTCAAAACGTTTATTATTACTACAGTAAGATTTAATCGTTACCTGTTAATATGTACTAATTTTTCTGTTCGATATAAAAAATAGTACAGTCTTACGATCTTTGATAGTGTATAACATTTTCCGTTTCCTTTCTTATCTAATAGGCGTACAATATGACTTACTATTCATAGTATTACATGTGTAGTGCTTTATAAAACTTGGAAATATTACTTTTCCTTCAAATTGTCCTGTATTTTTTATTACGTAGGCGAAAATTCGACTGGAAAGTTATGAACACTATGTGGAGTCAATATTTGGACCTAGTGGGAATCTTAGCGGTGGCGGCGGTGGCATCTCCAAAATATTGTCACATTTACGCCGCGACAAAAGAGCAGTCCCATCAAAAAGGAAAATGCGAACTTTAACCATGGAATACGATGCGTTGAAGCGATACTACAATGATCCAGTTGTAATACACTGATAAATACTGTTTCACTTTTTTCTTCTTTGTTTGCCTTTTCAGCTTTCTACAAATATTCTCCATACAAAAATTCTCTTCCTGACTTTATTTTTATCTACATCAACTTTGCTTCTGCTTTGCTCTCTCAATGCGTGTGTGTGTGTGTGTGTGTGTTCATGCTTATCATCATTTATCGCCCCCAGAGCATCCTCATAGTCTTAACAGACTGCACAAAGAAATGCAGATAACCATACTCCCCGATCCGTTCAAAACCTCTGTTTTATATTCACTTCCCCCTATCACTCACAAACTGACTGACTTGAATGTATCAACAAACCACTCTCCATAGACTACTGATGGTAATGATGCTGATGTTGATATGTAACGGGAGATGAAGATGATCACAACACGTTATTGTTCATGTACCCTATACTCTCTCCCAAAACAAATTGTCTACGTATTCCCAGCCACCACACTTTTTTCACTTACCGTTCTTAGCAGCTCCATGTATGCATACACACGCGTGCATGCACTTTCTATACTAATATGGCATGTGCATGGAATCGATTTGAACGGTTTTTTTCTGCAACCCGAAAAGGGGAATTACATCGTCATTTTCATCGCCAGCTTCTCCCCTAATCGTCGATATGGGCATGCATGCGTGGCTGCATAGATAATGTTGCTTTTTTTAAAGAGAAAAGAAAGTTACTTTAATTTTATAAGCCAAATAGCTTCTCACAGATACGTACTCGTATGATGTGTCTTACTACTACACCCGGTTAACAAACAAGCTTGTTGTTTTTCCATAACCAGCTATTATAGCGTGTCGCGTCGTCCCTGGAAAAGGCGTAGGTAGATAGGTACTCCATATTTAGAATGATACACGGTATTAACTTGATGATCTTACAGTGCAGATTTTGATATTATTAGGAAAAGGGGAGCATTGTTGCCGTTGATGACGACAACGATCCTTTCTTTTTTTCTCTTACACACCGCTTCCCACCACTGCTGCTAGCTTTTGCTGGCTTAATGCGGCAATGTAGACTAACTAATTTACATGAATCTCTATATGGTGTTGTTCAACCACGACGACGTTAGAGTAAAAGTAAAAGAAGAAGTGTTCCTACTGCTTACTTTACTACTCAGGAGCTGGTAGACTGACGCTCTGATCCTGTTCACTTTCTATTCGTCTTTTTTTTCTGTTGTTAAAGTCGTGTAAGTAGATACCCGAAACTAAACATTACGGTGCAAAGAAGCATGAATGCATGCACTTATGTGTTCCTGACTTTCGTAATAACGACGATGGGAATGGTGGCGTCTCTTTAATCGTAATGGGCCGTATTTCCATGTTGTGTTTTTTAGTCTAAAAAAGGCTACACTCCCGGTGAAAAGGAGAGTTTGTAAAGAAATATCTTGTGTATCTGATTAGGTCTCGATAATAGCACATTAGTGCTCTCGTTCTTGTTTCAAAGGGTTGTCCTCCTTTGATTATTTCCCTTTTCAAACAAAACAACCGTAACATTGAAGACGACGCAGAGGGGACCAGAATGCTTGTGTTGTGTGGATGATAGAAAGTGAAAATTTTACGCGGGTGGATATTGTACAAACACATACACTCTCACCTTTTATGGGGCCATAATAATAGTACTTCACCAAGACGGTATATGTATGCAAAAGTGTTTTGCGGCGCAATTATCATGGTAGTATTTAATAGTCGTCGTAAAATTTTCAGGGAATAAAAATTAATCTCTTCACAATCTTTACGAGAAACTGCCTTATGACGACGGTAGCTGAGTAAAATTACCCATGCTGTTACTCCTGCTATATTACCCCTGTTCCCGCTTCCACAGAAATCGAGGACAGAAAGTGGGTCAGATTCGGATAGAATTAACTTGTGGGCATGCAACTAATTTTCTGTTATTTTTTTCTCTTGTTTGCAAGTGACAATTAATGAATTAATCCCGGTTCTTGCCACTAAAAATGAGCTGCCAATGAAGCTTTTTTATTGACAACCACACACACACATACATGCACACCAACAAGAATATACTTAATTACCAATTAATTATGTTTATGGTTCCAGCATGCCGGCACCGTAATGGCTTAGAAAATTTAGTGGTGTGTGTGAGTCTAATGGATGTTTGCTTTATTTTACCATTGTCGCTGTTATTATGATGATGTCACCAATATTTACTGTGTGTACGTCGTTGACGTCGCAGTGATACAACATATGTATTAATTGTTTTGCAGGTGTCCCTCTCCCTAAAAACACTCGGTAATGAAATAGCGTTTTTGAGAAAGGTTGGATTGGACGAACAAGTGGAGTCCTTGAATGCTCTAAATCCGTTCCATTTTCTGGAACAACTTTCCAATACCAAGGTATAAATACACCATAAAAAATGTAAGGTGTGGAAAAACATTTACTCGTAAATGGGAATCATGGGGCACGGTGAGAAGTGTGTGAAAAGAATATCGTATTGTGATAACGATAACGATAAACACGGACACACAACAGAGCTATATATTTTATTTTTTTCGAGACTCCAGTAAAATGGGTTGTTTTGTAGTAGCAGAGACTATTATTTCCCCAGACGCTTCCTATTTTCTGTTCTTACCCTGTATTTTGACTTTCTCAATACCAGACACCGCCAGACTTGTTAGTTGAGTCTAGCTTCCTTCATCTTCATAATGCTCTGTCTATATCCATTTCTCCCCGTATCGCCCCTATCATCATCATCGTCGTCATCATTGCCTGTATTACTTACCACCACCCACCACAACCATCGACTCGAATATCGGTCCATATTATATTTACGTTTACCCTCATTCTCTCTCGTTTTTTTCTCTTTTCTTTACGGGGAACTGGGGACCACAATAAATAATAGGATTCAAATTGGCAAAAGTCAACGATACTATTTGATTCATCATACATCATTCCTACCGGAGTTGGACTTCCTCTCAATCTAAGTGCACAGGCTTCGAGTATTATGAGATTTCAAGCGGAGAGTATGATAGATACCACTAACTTCCGTGCCAATCCCTTCCAATTGAAACTCAAAGGAAAGTTGGTACCTAGGTAAGTATACTTTTTCGTCGTTTTCATCTCTTTTCATCTCTGACTTTTTTTTTGCTACACGCTTTCACTCTCTCGGTTGCCTCTCTCTCTCTCTCTTTCGCAGCTAAAACCACCTTCACTTTGTGTCTCGCTTCCTTTTGACCTTACCGACGACGTGTGCATGTATAAATAAAATAGTGAAGTGTGTTGGTTTCGCATTTTCTTATTTCTCTCAATAAAACAGAAAATGTAGATACGTGTGTACACCGCCTAAAAAACTTTACCATTTTTGCTACCCTATTTGTGGTTTGGCTTACCAAACATTTATACTGATTCATAAATATATACAAGTGCCGATGGATCTCGTCACAATTTCATGTGAACTTTCCACATTTTCTAAATTCATACTACCAGGAAATGTGTATGTACCCAAAAAATGCATGCATGTGAGCAGCCACCCTCTAGTTTATTTACTACCAGAACTATCTACGTTATTTGAAACGTCACAAAATAATGTGTACCTTGTTCTTACTTACTAGATACAACTACTACACATTTTTAAGATGATCGGAAAACTATGTAGTTCAAGTAGTAAATAGTCAAGTATATCAATAAAAGTGGGATTTTATGACTTGTAGAATTATGGCCGCTGTTTGCTTTTGTGCTAAACGCACTCGCTTGCTTGATTAACCAGCAATCTACAAAAAGGTCTAACAAACACATAGTATGTTGTTGGTATTAGGGGAGTGGGATAGCGGTATGGATACATACACATATATGATCACTGAAATGTCTCGATGGGGAGTAGACATCTGATCATGGTAAGTGAAGCTGACACGTGCATGCGTCATCATTAAGGTTTGGGTTCATTGAAAACCAAGGGCTTTCAGATGCGGGTAGAAAAAGCAGATAAATAATACCAAGTAAAACGTTTCAAAGTCAAAGAAATATGACTTTGGTTGGGTATATTTTAGCTTTAAATATAGCTCATAGTCCACGGGATTGGAGATGAAATAAAACTTGGGCATCCTCACAAAAATGGAACTATCTGTAGACATAACTAGTCATACATATAATGTAAACCCCCATACAAAATTATAACGAAAAAGCGTTTCCCTCCTCTTACGGTTTCCTTTAATATCCCACGAACGTGAGCAACTTAAACTATGTTTTGGTACGCGGCCCTTTAAAGAAAATTTAGTGCCGAATAAGATATGTTCAAAGGTGACCGTTATATTGATAGTAGAAGGGTGGAGGTAATGTAGGAATTAATGCAGTCTGACCTTTCGAACCGCTTTGACCGGGTCGTTAATTAAAATCCAGCCTTGACACCACTAATCGTAAGTAAGAAGAAGACTTCTAATTAGTGTATCTTTTATGCATGCTATCGTACAAAACACGCACTGGGTAATAAGATTAACATATAAATATGCTTACATTTCATTTGCTTTCTTGGGAAAATAAGCATTTTTCCGCTGTACAGAGTTGAAAATTTTAGATAAATGATAACTCTCCCACATTTCCTTTAAATGGATGTTTTTTATCTAGTGCTTTACTTTCGGCATCGGCGGGAGTCTCTTTGAGTGCATTTCAAAGTCATGCTGGAATAAAGATTAGAGCCCAGCTTCGCTCGTCCACTGCACTCGAAGGGCATTTAGAAGTTTCCGGCACTGAATTACTGGATGTAGCGTTTGGTGTACCAAAATCCAAACTGGAGCTAGTAGAATTCAAGTACGGTACAAAAAATATGTATACTTTTTCCCTCATCTCCCAACCTTCTTTTACAACGCCCTTGTCAAAACTTACAATTTCCTAGGTCAGAAGTATTATTTCTACAAAAAGATGTGTACCAACCAGCGGGTGGTGAACCAACAACTTCAAAGGAGATGTGTAATACCGGAATTTTCTACAAGTACATGGGTCTTAAAATCTGTACCGTTGCCCAGCTTACTTCGCCAGCAACCTCATTAGTGCCACGCAAAAACTCCCCCGTAGCTAATGATACAGGAGACCAACGTGACCATCCAACTCTGTTGTCATCCTTGTCCTTTTTGTTGAACGGGCCTTCTCATTTCTCCCTATCTCTTGACAAAGCAAATCCACGCCTGCTAAAAACGCGGTTTCATTATCAATGGAATAATAATGAGGTACTACTTTTATTACTACTGCCATTATTACGCATACCACCACCATTACAAGAATTGAAATAAGGTTGAAATAAACTCATTTTCAAGCATTCTCTACATCCAATGTACTGTGTACCACCCAGCTATGCCCCACTGCCTTACTATATCCTTGTGTCCACATTGACGAGGTTTATATGGGCACACTTTCTTTAGCAGCAGTAATGTGTACATCTATTATACATGCTATTTAATGCGAATACGTGTAAAACACGAAAACTTTTTTTTAAAGTGTAGCTCTTACCTCTTCACTTTTTACAATGAACTCAAATGTAAAAGAAATGGATTCTATTTTTCCTTTTCCTTAGTCGTCGTCTTCATTTCACTTTCTTCTGAATAGAACTTTTTTCACTCTCCACCTTTTTTAGTTTTTTCATGCTTGTCGCCTATCTCCCTTATGGAAGCCCGGTATTCCAAGTGAGAAGGCAAAAAAGAGAAAGTTTAACTTAAGCCGTGAAATCCCACCTGCAAAAATGCTGGAGAAAGAACCTCGCTTATGATTATGTGGATGAAGTAGTTGAAGGTGATGTTGACGGTGATCATGATGATGATGATTAAAATGGAACAAAAGATGGTGTGAAAAAGATGAGGAAAAAAGAAATAGCTATGAAGATCTCCATGAATTTAACAATCCAAGTGGTAACAGTGAAAATGGTTCCGTTTGCCTAGTGCAGTTCCTAAAATAGTGTACCTATTAGGAATGCTCTCCCTCTCTCTCTCTCTCTCTCTCTCTCTGAAATGTCTGCTGTTTAAGGGTAACTTAGCATTTCTTCGAGAGTAAGTAACGTGTCTACTTACCTAGGCAGAACAGGATATTATAGAAGTGGTGTATAATAATAAGGAGAAGCATATAAAAATTGCTCATAAATGTCTCAGATGTACGATTCAGTTGGCAAAAGGGAATTTTGTTAGGATACCTGGAAAAAGAAGAATGAGTTTTTTTTCTTCTTTTATTTCACGTAAGCGTCAATGGACCATACAAGCGTAGATTATACCTCAAACGAACCATAGTCACATTATTACTTTTTATTCAGAGAGTGAAAAGGGAGAGAGAGAGACAAAAAAGTAGACGAAAAAAGGGGGCAGAGGGGGATCCGAAGAGTTTCTTATTTTCGGATGCGCTAAGGAGAAGGATAAACTAAGTGATGGAGTTGGTAGGTTTTGGATAGCGAAAAGAGGCGCCTGGGTGATCATGGATCACAGTAACTTTAACTCAATCATAACGATGTAATTTATCGCTCAACTTCCTCCCACTACTCCACTAGTATCCAACGATATTCTACCTTTTTATTTTACTTTTCAGTCGTCAGTGTAGTTGGTTCAGGTGGTTAGTGACGCTGATAATGCTAACTTTTTTTGGAAGTGGTCTTATACCACCGTGAAGATACACGACATGCTCGAGCTCATTTGCTCATTTTTGTATGCAAATAACACGCACTTGGGCTATCACGTAGACGAACGTTTGAGGAAAGTAGAATGCAAAATAGTTTGTGATGTATTTAATGTTTTGCGATTGCTTTTCTTACCTATCAGAAAGCTAATCTGAGAGCATGCTGAATATTTCTACTTACTGCTCTTTTAGTATTAATGATATCCATGTGCGGGTGGGTTAAGTACTTATCTATTAATTTGTAAAGTTGACAAAAGATAAAGGTATGGTAAATGAAAATTCGTTTTATTTCAATGATATTTTCTCGGTTGAATTACTGCCAGTAACAGAAATTAATTGCGGCTTAGATTTTTGGGCACAGATCCAACCCCCGCTAAATATTATTGCAGTTTTTTTGTATAAATCTGGTACGCAAACTGAAAAGAAGGTCAGAGTTTATGTCAAGAAAATAATTGTGACGTTGTAAGCCGGGTATAAAGCTAGGCTGCAACTAAAGTGGTAGGTTTTAGCAAACTTTTTAACTTCGTTTTTTAAAGTAAACTTTTTGGCGAGACGTAAAATATTTTCAATAGTTGTCGCATTTTTTGTCTCAACTATACTTTGTGTCAAAGCAAAACGGGTTATAAAAATGCATTAAGCAAAGTGACTGACTGAGCTAGTACGTATGGTAACCATGACAGTGAAATAAATGTGATCACCCTACAGACAAGAAAGTAACTGGAAAAAATAAAGAAGCGATATCCGATGTGAAATTGACGATCAGTAAATTTTTAGAGAGAATGCCCATAGTAGCAAGTGAGCGTTGGTTCCAATAAACGCTAGGGTTTACCACTTTCTTAAGGATAAAATGGGTTCCACCCATTTTCGGAAGTTGAAAGACGAGCAAGCAAATATAACCTGGTCTGGTAACCAAGTCTTTGGGGGAGTGAACAAGAAAGAGATTTCATTTGCACTGCTCCTATCCTGCTGCCTTGCATCAGTTTCAAAGGGACATAACACACAACTTGCTTGGCTGGCTGATAAAGTCCTGTCAAACCAAATAAAATATGTTGCAAAATGTAGAGCGCATTTTAATCGAGTTTTAGGGTGGAAAACTCGTACCACTCTAAAGTTGACTTATGCGCCGTTTCATAAAACATGAGGCAGGGATACATTAAATGCTTTTTTATTCACCGGCAAAAACACCAAAAGTAAAAGTACAATTTTGAACAAAAAAAAACAGTAGGAAAGTTGAATAGAGGGAACACTAAGGCTTTATACTTAATGCACGTCACTAGTAGTAACCAACGAGGGAAAATGATGTAACGTCACAACAACAGCATTCATCAAAGTGCTCTTACAGAGAATGAAAAACTGATTTAGTTATATATATTGCTTATTTGACAGACCACCACGGACTTCAAACTACGAACAGTTCGAACCACGGGATCTACCACAAATCCAACAGAAAATGAATTGGGAGTGGTGTACTTGTTTGACAAAAAGGAAAGTAATTTAAACCTTAACGTTAACTTCCCCGGATCAACAGCCACAGTTAATGGTAAGTAAATGTAATCATGCCACTGGGAAAAGGAAAAACCACAAACCAGCGCCAGCAAGTACAACCAACACTCTAAAAAAATTTGGGTACTCGCTTTCATTTTTCCGCTGCGAAAGGATTTCATCATTATGATTTCCAGTTTTCTCCTGTCGTGTTTCGTTAAATTAACTTAAAATACTTCTTGTACGTTTCATACCGGTTTATTGGCTGCATGAAATGAAATCCTTTCTGCTACGCCTAATTTGTTTCGTTATACACTCGGTTGCTGTTTCTATTTAACTCGCAAAGTTAACTGTCAAATTAGGAACATGACAGGTCGCCTAATTTGCCTGCACATGCATGAGAAACAAATAGCTTGGAGGTGGCTGGAGCAAGAAATATGTAAAAAGTAGTGCTATGCAGCTTGAGAGAGAATTACGACAATAAATATTTAATAACAAACTCTATCTACACAGTTCAAACGTTTACGCAGGGTTCACAAATATGCTTATATAACCCAAGCATTATTCTAGACGGGAGGAAGCATTGATACGTATTAAATCTCTTGAACGATGACAGTATAACAGCATAAATAGACAGGAGCGAGTATGAAAGTGGTTAAAGCGCTCGGAATGAACATATTTCAATGGGCTTCGGCTTTTAGAATGCGAAGGGAGCACCTCAATGTCACAACACATAAACCATTGTACCATACTCTAGAAAAGATAGAACATTCCGATTAGAAATGAACGAAGGATTAAGAATTAAATCTTCGGAGTTGGAGTTACACGTACTGTGCGTATTTATGTCATGAAAGTTTTGTTTTAGGGAACATCCATTTAGATCGTACTGCCGTGTTGGGATGGGGGGTGGGGGGATGGTAGACAGGATTACATGTAATGCCAAGTAATTATAATGTAATTTAAGTGTAGTTACTTTATGAAATATTCAAAAGATGAGACGTGATGATCAGAGAGTTCTCTTATCAGCATTTGGAGTGACATTGAACATGGGCTATTTCAAAGCAGAATGTATGCATATCTAAACCAAAGTACAGGTAATATGTGTGTACAGATAGATTGCTAGGAATTTCATCGTAATGTAATTGACTGTGAAACCGACCTATGTCAGATAATGTAATGACATTATGAGAAAATGGTCGATGACATAATTATACTAATCATTAATTATTATTGTTGCCAGACAAGTTCAGATAAACAGAGTAAATTTTAAAGGCAAATAATTTCTTCTGCAATTATTGTACTATTACATAATATATTGTATGTAATTGCTTATATACATACATTAGTGAATACGAGCAATTTTGTTAAGTGGTTACATCTTTTCTCTTCCTTTCTTTT
Source organism: Callyntrura guangdongensis (assembly GCA_027744295.1). NCBI lineage: Eukaryota > Metazoa > Arthropoda > Collembola > Entomobryomorpha > Paronellidae > Callyntrura > Callyntrura guangdongensis. The sequence goes on from JAHZNB010004530.1 coordinate 29,143, forward strand.
AACAAATTCTTTAATTCGCTTTAATAATTGTACGATTTGAATCATTGCGCGCTTATTGCATTTGCATCTCGTAGAAACAGAAATCTAATGAGAAGAATATTTATACCGATGTTTGCCACAATTATATATTTGGTTTAATGCATCTGAAACACAGTGATACTTACCACTGATTTTTTTGCATAACAACTCTTATCAAACAAAGATGAAAAGGCTCATATTTAGGTCACTGTATTGTGCAATATAGCTACAACTGTTGATTTTTAATTTACTGGTCGTCCGGCCGTTTATAATTTCATTTGAGCTGCCTATGTGGCAAATGGAGAAGATGGTAAAACCATGAAGATGTTTTGTTTCCATTGTATCGTCTACTGCATCGTTACCTTCATTACACTCCTACATGGTACATTTTAACAGCTAAGCCATTTCTGTAAACACAATTTTAAAAAGGATTCCTTTTTAGCAACTCAAACAGAAAATCGCTTTTCACCGCTCATCGCTTTTGTCTTTACCACTTCTTCCGTCGTAAAAAAATGTTAAATGCAGAGTAAATACCTAGCTTTATTTCTGCACAATCGTGTATTATCAAACGGATTGTGTTTAATGAAATAGAAACGCCGTGTTTTTGTTAAAGTAGCCATTCATCCAATCATACTTTACTAGTACCAAATACCTTTCACTTTCACAAATATCTTCAGCAGTAAACTCTTAGACAGTTTCGGAGTTCGAAAACAAAATAACCTAAGTAACAACAGGATTTTATTACTTTTCGAAGTGTAATTTTACCACTGAACTAGAAAGTATTTTATCTTTTAACTTATTAATACGAAATAAATCATTGACTTTGGAATAATTTGAAATGCTATTAATATGTTCAACCGTTACCCTCTAATAAGTAACTTCATAACTTTCCAAACTTAGCATTTATATATGTTTACTTTCCCTTGCCGTCTGAGTGAAAGTTCTGTAAAATGGAAGCCCTTACTTTTAACAAGAACACAGCAACAGAGAGAATAGTAACACTAGTGGAGTGAAACATACTGATGAGAGCAGACTCTCTTTCGCTCAATAATTATACTTAAATACTTATATAATCAGCAGTCACCGCTTCTTTCTTAATGCATTCCAACTTATGCTATTATTATACTTATGCCTGTGATATAAAATTTACTGCGGCATGTGGTGTTGGTTGTATTTTATTTAAGCAGGAAATACAATGTGTTTAGACAATAATAACAGTAAAATCATTATACGCTTTACTCCAAAAACAACGTCATTTCGCGGCATTACAATTCTCGTAAAGTTTTGAAGAAGAAGTAAAATAAGTAATTGCACGTATGACTGAGTAGCTATTCTGTGTCGTGTTTTGTTTCGTTGCACAGTGTCTTCAGTCGTAATGCTTTGATTCATAGAAGAGGCTTTATTTAATCTGAACACGAAAACTCAATTCCTTCATCGTCTTCTTAGGCTTGTCATTTCTCGTCTATGTGCCTCCCTGTCGCTTTCTACTACTACTTTTCCTCCCTCAGCAGAGTTAAATCTTTCTGTTACACAATGGATCACTGCACAAATCCTGCTCAACTCATCATCGCTTTTTATTGTGTCTTACCCTTCATCATCATTGTAATCATCGTCTTCTACTCAGAGAAGGTTTCAAGACGATTACCAATTGTATACACGCCTCTTTACATGTTCACTTAAAAGACGAACAGACGCTGTTGATGATAATGACGACAGCATAGAGTTTGCTTTTAATACTTGAAACAGGATTTCAGCTAGCAAGCAAAAGGGTCGGGTGAAGTTGTTCAACCATTTTGTTTTGTGTAGTCGTGACATAATGCAGATAATCCCCATTTTACCCTTACCCTGTTTCATCACTGGTGCCAGTGTTGGGGAGGGTACGTACTAAATATTAATAACGTTTACCATTTCCATTCATCGTGCATGCTTGCAAACGGGGTGAGTCAGTAGTAACCAGCGGGAAATGCCACTTAATGATTATTGACACTTTAATTAATTGCGGTAATCAGCTTTAAAAATAACCAATTTCTATTCAATTCTCTCTCTCTCTCGCTGCAAAATTCAGTGTTAATCAGAAGTTTTGATTTAGAAGCTGGAAAATGGAATGTTTTTTTGTGATTTTGTTTTGACAAACCGAATTTGTCGTCCACATTCATAAACGTGACTGATAGATAATCTGTGCAATTTCATGATTAGGACAGCTGATAAACGAAAAGCTAGCCTTGAAGTTGGACGTTGCAGATAAGATAAAGGAACGTCCATACATGGGGTTTGACATTAAGCTGGATAGCGTCGCAGGTAACCATTTCCCTTAGCATTATACCCTGGAATGCTTTATTTGGCACATCATCATTTTAGTTGCACCGATCCTGCCAAAAAGTATCATGATACCCCCTTTTTTAATGTTTAGACAATGCGGATGATCCAGACAGTCAGTCTTCTTCAGTCGGAATCTCCCGAACATACTCAGGTTCCGGTGATGCATTTTACAAAGACTGGCAAATGACTTTGGCTCTGCAAGGATCTCAAAACTCAACCCACTTTTCTGTTGATTGCAAGGGTAGTTACAAACCCGGAGGGCCAAAATCCTCCACAACGGAGATAATCACGCTGCAGCTCATGGCAACTAATCAAGACAAACGTCGACACGGCTTGCTGCTCGGTTCTAATACGGATACCAAAGTTGTTGCAGATTTCACGCAGTACCCTGATTACAACACGCTATTTATTTGGAAATCACAGGTTGGATTTTTTTGTGTTTGTGTACCTTAAACAATACTAAACTCTTGCATTCATCGTTATGATCACGTTTTTTTGCGTATCATATCCTGCAATGTCGCAATAACATTTCCTACTCCAAGTTCGCCCTTTAGTACAGTCTCAGTCTTCCCCAACCCGCGAGGATCGATCCCGCACACCCTCCGTACCACACACTCCACTACGACCAACCACTGCTCCTACTACTACCGCTCACACTAACTGAATTACAAAACCATTCCGAATATGAGATGTGTCACTTTGTGGCATACAAAAACATTCGACTAGAAGGGGAAAATGATTCACTAGAGGAAATTTACCAAAAAATGGCAGAGAATAAAAATCTATCTCCTGAGATGCTTCTAGAAAAAACAGAAAATCTCACTTTCCTTTCTGTGAAATGCCACAAGGCCAGTGACACCACTACTACTACTACTACTACCACCATCGCTACGACAACAATGCTCAAAGAGAAACTTTGTGCCTGCGTAACTTGTCCCGTCCTCATACATTTTTATATGTTTTTGAATATTACCCAGGCTTTTATGAAATACACGCGTATTATTACTACATATGCACAAATTTTTCGGGGGAGGGGGTTCGCTCTTATACGCATACATTTTTGTTTCCATTTTCAACACGAAAAAAGCTGGCATTCGTCGTCAAAGTTTGAGATATACTCTGATGGTACTCCCAGTCCAATAATACGACGATTTCTCTGTGCCGTATTTTTTTCTGTAAAAGCAATACTTGGAAAAGAAATAGGAACTGGATAGATAGAAAAAATAGATGTAGAAAAAGGTTGGCGGTGACAACGGGAAAGACTCACCTTTCCTATCAAGTCTGGATTTGAATAACAATGGAATTTTTTTGTACCTTACTCTCCTTTGCTAACGCCTTGTTTTTTTTCGTCGTTGGCCAAAACATACAGATACAGCAGCGGCAGTAAAGTAGCATGAAGTACTGGTGGTATGAGTACTCTTGGGCAATTTTACATACATAGACAATATGTTGACAACGAATGAAAATTGTCCTTCATGTGTCATGCTAAGGGGAAAAAATCAGACTTAAAACTATAGGAAACCGAATATGACGTAAGGGAAAGCAGAGAATGCTGAAAGAACAGCCAGAAATCTGGAACATCAATCCCATATTCCACGATAGTTTCCACTTTCCGCTGAAAAAAAACGAAAGAGAAAATGTTCGATGGTAGAATAGTCATACAACTTTGTAGAAATATATGTACATATCCGCTTGGATTTAAATGTGAATTCCGTCAAACTTGTTCTTGTTCCATGTTTCTCCACGTGATTTTTTTTCTGCAAAGTCTTTTTCTATGAAGAGTTTTCTTCCTTTTTTTACTTTTGTTCCTTTTGCGTGTCATGTACATAGTCTTGCATACTTGTTTACATACTCTTTCAAGAATAAAAACATTTGCTATCTGCATGTTTTTTAACTTACATGAGGGCATTCCATCGTAAGAAATCCGAGCGGAGAAAAAAATAGAATCTTTGTCCTTTAGTTTCACACTCACACACTGTTTTCCTCTTCGTTGCCCCGACGATCCCCTTGTGAAAAAACTTTAAGTTGCAGACACACCTAGGTACATAGTAGTTGTGCAGAGTTTCATAATTTTGACTCTTTTTTCTCTCTTTCTCTCTCTCTGGCCATGTGTCCTTTCTCCCTACCTCCCTTTCCCCTAAATTCGATCATCTCCTGTTCCAGAGACTTTTTTAATTCAAAGACTTTTTCTGTCGTACAATCTCCAGAAGGGGGGAAATGTTTAGAGAAATATTTCAAGTTAGAATACATGGTAATACGTAGGCTGTTTAAAATGTATTTTCCTGTTAAACTTGTAGCTTCCCCTTCATTACCCTACGGAATGACTTTTGAAGGTGTTTCGACTCCCATTTTACTTGTATTATAGTTTTGCCAGGGTAACTTATTTCCTCGCCTATAGTTTTACTTCGCCCCGTTGGAAATTGAACCCGAAGCATGGAGATAGCTTACACGATTGGAGAGCGGCTCTGGTAGCATAGATATTTTGTGAATATTTACGATTACACAAGCTCTAGTAGAGTAGGAACCTGTGGCGAGTACCTATTTTTATTCTCCTTTATAAAGATGAACATTGCACACCAGGTGACTTTATTTATTAAAATATCAAACGCAAAACTAGTCAAGTAGATGAATTCATCTGACCAGATTTGAGCTAATGCATTCGCGGAAATGTGGGAAACTTCAGTACGATTATCGACCATTCCAGTTTAAAACTTTGCGTAAGCATGTATCGTAATGATGAAAAAGGGGTTGTTTTCCTAAAGCTGGATTATATATCTCCTGGCCATCTGTATAGAAGTTGAAAGATTATTGGCGATAAAGGATGAATGTAGGGAGAAAATTACCTGATATCCCTTTCTGTTAAAAAGGATTATGCAAAATCACTATTCTCCATTCCATCTGCCATATAAAGTAGAATTACCATTGTTCCTCTAATATTCAGTGAAAAGCCAATTAGATAAATTATACTACGCATATTATTGGCAGTGATTTTCAGTAGAAGCCAGACATACTAAAGCTCTTTTTTGAAGTCTTCCTCTGTTTCTCAGTCTGCCTGGTGAGCAATTACCGAGATTATTATCATCGTTGCATTGGTTTTTGTTCTTCCACAGATTTCCGAGGATGGCTACCAAAACGACGTAGAACTTCGACAAGGAAGAAAGTATTTGACCGTTAGTGACCCCACAACTTTCCGCATTCAGGCAAGAGCTCATCACGAGGCTAACCATAAGAGAAGAGGAGTGACATGGACGTTTTTTGCAAGTCAGCCATCTCAGGAAACTGATTGGGGAGTCGAGGCTAGTTTCAACTCACATGGGAAATCTTTTGACTCTGCAATTAGCTTCCGTTATGCCCCAGGCAAGCATTTTCCCCCTTTTCTCTCTACTTCTCCAAGTCTTCTTCTTTAACTTCTTGAGATTTTCCCTTTTCCCACATTACACTCTATCATCATCGTTATTATTGTTGTTTTACAAGTCGCATTTTATTATAACCAGTGTAATCGCTCGATCTATCTACCTATAGCTGCCGATATGCCAGGACTTTGTCTAGCCATACAAAATAACAAAGATCTTTGCTTGTATGCGTGTGTTGTGTGTCGCAAGTTACCCCAGTGTGAAACGTGCATGTTTACTTTATCGTTTTATATTGCTCCTAGGACGAACGTACGGTACATCGTTTTCTCTCAAGAGAAAGCCGGGAGTGATGCTGTTTCTGGATTCTCGATGGAACTTAACTATTCCCAACAGCCCGCCACTGCAGGTTGTGTTGCACATTGATGAGCAGGCTCCTCGAGTATACCAGGTTAAACTTTTTCTCTCGATTGGATAAAGCAAAATACCAAGTTTTCTCTTGACGAGAAATGAAAGAGATACTGCAAAAATAAGCAAATATATGGGGCTTAGAATCAAAGAATCGTCTACATTGTTAGACAGTGATGCTGATTTCGTTTTTTTTATTTCAAAAGATTCAATACAAAATGGATTGGTTCGGGGTGAATCATCTTCATTTGGATATTGAATTAACGGATCGAAGTCGGCGTAATAAAGTAGACACTTCTGTTTGGATTACTCTCGTGACAAAAACTATTGAAAGCTTTAAACTGGGAGTCGACTATCTTTCTGACGACAAGGATACCAAGTTGCAGTTGAAGGTACGGACGGAACGTTTAAAAATTAGAAATTTCAAGTGAAATAACTTGTACAACAAAACAATTCATTCTGATCTGCGTGTCTGATAAACTAAAAACGAAAAATCTAATATTCTCTGCTGTTTTTATAAAATTTTCAGTCAGAATATCAAAATCAACGGAATGGCTTCGAGGTCGGGCATACGTTGAATGGTGCTAGTAAACACAAGTTGTACGGCATGATTCAAATCGGGGAGACTGTTTACTTGGTTATGAGCGAGTTAGAGTTTGAGCACGGGGTGCAATGTTCCCTCCAAACGGACCTTGGACCGTAAGTGTAACAATTTACAACACAAGTTACAATACGTGTTTGTCATCATGATAACTTAATTGGTATATTCATCACGGATTTATAATGTTTACCCACACGGGCACTTCATTTCGGTTTGTTGTTTGCGTTTCTCTGTTTTCATAAGGAACTTTTCCGCTTTTCAAGTTCGGGTCAAAGCCACTAATCAAAATGGGCTGAGACAAGTGCGTTTTTCATACAACTGGGATAGAACCAGTGGGGCCCGGGACACAAGCAAACAGTTTTTATTCGAGGTTTCGTTAGACTCTTCCAAACAGTTTTTTCATCGGTTTGAGGGAATCGTGATGTATCCTGGTTATAATTATTACTCTGAAGGTCATTATCGCTATAGCAAAGGTAAGAATAATAAGATTTTGCTGTTTTATATAGATACACCTACATATTGAATCATACATGCTCACTTGCTGATTTTCTTATCATATTGTTTGACATTGCGTCACCATACAGACAATACAATTAAATGAAATGCTTCCTATCAACTAATAAAGTCAATTGTGAGGAAATTTATGAACTGCAATTGAATAATGTACAGTTGCGAATATTTACTAATTATTTAGATATACAGTCGCGACAAAATGATAGGTTACACCAACCAAGCAATTTCAGAACTATTATACCCGCCATTTGCAATTTAAAACTCCCCGTTTTTATAAACATTACTACGCCGTTTCCCCTTAAAAAATGTTAATATTACAGGCGTATAAATCACTAACAGCAAGTCGGAAAAAATATGACAACCGGTGCTTCTCTACTTTCTCAATCTCTTTCTCCCCCTCTGCTGTTTCTTTATTTTTAAAGAAGAACAAAAGTGCAAGTGAATGACTCTGTATAAAATGTTGTAGCAGCAGCTGGAAGTTTTTAATGTTGAGATTTTTATAAGACACACGTTGTATAAGCCAGGGAGAAGAAATAAAAGTGAAGAGGATGAACAAGCACGAAAAATCTGACTGAGTCAGTTATATCACAGTTTGGTTCGGGTCTGGCTAAATTTTATATCCATCTATCTGTTGTGCCGATCTTCAAGCTTACTTTCTCTGCTTCGACTACGCATTATGGAAAAAAATTATATAGCAAAATTCTAAGAAAACACTACAACGATGACATCGTTGAAAAATATGGAGTTCGTCATGTTTTTTCCTATTTTGTCTCTTTTTTTTAAAAAAAAAATCTTGTTTTTCCATCGCTTTTACCTTCCTGAAGAGTGTAGAAAGCTGGGTGAAAGTAGACAGAAAGAAAGTGAGAGGGAGAGAGAGAGAGAGAAGAGGGGTAGGGGAAAAGATAGAAAAAAAAGAAAAGTCATCTCAAATTGATGTTTCATGTTGTCCAGATGATAGAAGTCGCGTAGTGATGGGGCGTCTCAAATGGAAAAACGAGGAACATTTGCATGTTAATGCCCAACTTGTCCCAAGAATCTCAGCTGAAAAAAGTGAAGACGATGATCATGAAGCATATGATGTTCTCCTTGAGGTTGCTACTCCATTTGAGCTCGTCAAAAATGTCTCCCTGAATGCCGGGTAAGAAAAACTATCCTTTTCCATTTTACTGTAGATAGAAAGTATAAAAATATATAAAGATAAAGATGGAGTCACGGTGTCGGCGGTGACATCAGTATTTTTTTATTTTAAATATGCATACGAGATAATACCTACACGATGTTTTTTGCATTGGTTGCACTTACTCAAAGTGAAGGGGAGCAAGATGTCCTGTTTTTATACTGTGTATGCATGTAGTTTAGCAGGTTGTGCTGCGCGGGAAATTTTCAATACATTTTTTTTCTTGCTCTGCTTCTTGTTCCACTTTTCCTAAAAATGGAAAGGGTGTGTTTTAGTAGGCAAAGCTAGCTGTGCAAAGTGAATTTTATTGAAACACTATATTACTTATTACCTACTCTACTATATATTTCAATATGTTATTACGTGGCTGGGATTTTTTTACGTCGCAGAAGAAAATTTTAAGCTAGTATTAATTTAGCGGGTATCTGTCCAACGTTTAAGTTTTCTATCTCTGCTGGATTTTGTTCAAATTGAGTAGGCTGATATCGTTGGATTCCATAGGCAAATAGGCAATTATTATTGATAGTGTTTGTTGCAGGATGTTGCTCTGTTCTTATAAAATGAGTTACAGGGTTAAAATAGTTCACTTTAATTACAAAATAAAAACTTATTTATTATAAGATAACGAATTTACAAAATACAAGGAGATCTCAAGATGACAAACTAATACAAAATGACTGACGTCATTACTAACTTAAGACTATAAGTATCTCCTTTCAAAAAATGTAAACGATTATCATTATGATGAACAAAATTACATATTGTAGCAGCGATTACTATTTACAGTCACTATATAATCACTATAATATTCAGCTAAACGTACGTTTTATGATTAGAACACGAGCTGAACTTAAGTTATTCGATCTTTCGGACTCACGTTTCTGAAGAAAGTAAAATTGGTACTGCTCAGACTCCAGCAATGCCAGAGGACAAAATATTCTTTCGTAATTGTAGTGTATATAGTAGGCAATACGCTATTAAGTAAATGGTATGCGTACACAATTTCAGCCAGATTACCTATATACATATTGATTGCCTCATGCATCCCCGCAAGAGATAATATAGGGAAAAGTCGTTTCACGCTGCCACGCTGGATTCTCTTGGATTTTATCGTGACATTCTGCTATGCATGTATGTACAGATTCTCTAAATTGGTTTATCTGTCACATTTTCCTGTTATAATATTACTAACGTTAACGATAGTTCATAGTAAATAAAGCTTAAATTTGTATACTGGTGTGTATTTGCGAAGTTGGAAGTGCTGTTGTGCAACAGAAACGTTCTAGAAAGGGGCGACCCTATAACAAAGAAATACTACTATTAGGCAAACGCTGTGTAAAATAAAATTTTGATTATATTTTTGTAGTAGAAATTGTGTGAGCAAATTGTTCGTCCATTTCATCATGTTTGCAAAATTAAAACAGCCTTTGATGTGATTTAAAAATATAATCAGGACAACAGAGAGCTTATTAATATACCCAACAACGGCTTACGTGTAATTATGTTGAAGCTGGTATTAAAAATGTTGCGTATGGCTGACATGAATGATTTGTCAGTAAAGCAGCATGTTAGTAATGTACTTAATCATTTTAATGAAAGATTCACCATGTCAGGTATACACAGATGGTGTTTTCCCTGGCTGTGATAACGCTGGTAACAAGTTTCCCCGAAAAGGGAGAGATGCTAGTGACGAGACTATTGACAGATTTTCTTTCTGTTCTGCCTATGGTCTAAGTAGATTCACAGTAAACTGGGAAGGAATAATTCGCCGAATTTTTAAATTGAAGCTTACAATCGTCGTCGTCACAGGATGTAGAAAACGGTTAAATGAGCAAAATGTTGTATGCTTTCTATTTATATTATATTATGCATATTATCATGATGAGTTTTACACCAAAGAGGAGCGTCGTCATAACAAAGTTGAATTGTACAAAAAAAAGGAAAAGGAAGAAAGTGAATACGATGACTTGATCATTCCTTTCACGCTTGTTCTTAAAAACGTGTTCTTGTCTGTTTCCGTTAAAATGCACACTTACTCTACAAACGTGAAATCTTTTCACTACGTCATTTCTTCCCTCATGATATGAGTGTATAAAAAAATTCGAGAAAAAGGGGAAAATGTAGAATTGAAGATAAATGAACACTTACAGAGGAATCTTGGTATCGACAAATGACTGCAGTATGGTTACTAGAAGTTGGTTTGTTCGTATCGTCGTCGTGTAGTGTGATGCAGGGAGCAGCAACTGCTTCTAACTGCTTTATTGTACAACTACGTCCATTATAATTTTTCACAGAAAAAATGATTTGCATATCTATGGATCGTCATTAAAAAATAGGAAAAGTCATGCTGTGAGCTTTTTCTCAATTTCTTCTCTACACTTCCCTTTACAAGGTATTTTCTCTCTTTTTTCCAGATACACATCTTTAAACAACGTTATGTAATACGAAAGTTTTCTGGTGGTGCATTCTGGGAGAAAATGTTTTCTCTTGTTCCTCCACAAAATGTACTTCACTTGTGGTGGTGATAATAAAGTGAAGAGATATATATAATTTGAAGAATATATATTTCCGTTTCGTTTTTCTTTTTCTCTACAAAGTAAAAAGTAATGTAAAACTGGCATCTATCTACACGTACACGAGCACCACCAGTAGTAGTAGGGGTGTAATCGTAGTGTGTTTTATGCTATTAATCTGCTATGTCAGCATCTTTGTGCAGCGCCAGTGGTGCAGTGTCGGTGGTGGAGAGTGCCAAAGATGACTATTAACTTTGTCTGGTTGTAGACAAAAAACGAGGTGACGTGCATTATAAAGTCGTGTGGTATATGGATTTTGGTACGGACTATATAATACAAACATTAGTGGTGTCGTTTGTCGGTTGGTGGTCGCTTTTTGTGTCTAAACGATAAGAAAACGTTTCATAAAAAAGTTGCAGTTAATGGCAACTCCGTTAAACGTATATTGTATTGTGGACACATAATAGTTGGCTCGTTGCTTGTGACGGATAACCATGCACATGTATTCGATGTATTTACCTATTCGAACATGAAAAGTCTCAATTTACCCGGAAACATTTTATAATACTTATACGGCATTACTTTTTGCTTGTTGGACGACGACACGTCGTAGCTGGCATGTTATTGGTAATATTATATTTGGGTAGACTATATATGGATAAAGATATGTAGGTAGATTTAAAAGTTGATTATGACACTTATTTAAATAATAACTCAGATATTTTAATGTGAGTTTATTATAGCTGCGCTGCGCCGGTAGATAATCTTTTGCATAATGAAGTCTGGCGTTTTTCTGCTTCTTTGTTAATGTTTTTGCGTAATCGTAATATATTCAAAACGACAAAAAAAATCCTGCGTAAAGTGTTTTTTTCTGTAAATTAAAAATGCTACATGCGAGAAAAAAGTTTCCTTGAACACGACTTTGCTTCTGCGAAAATGTGTATTTGTGATAATCGTATTTTTTGAATTATTCGTTGACATTGTGGAATATTTTTTTATAGAATCGACTGGTTTTCACATGGAGAACGCTGCGTTATCAACGTAAACGCCACTTGGGGAAAGATGTATAATCTCAAAGGAACAATGGAATCCCGACTGGAAAGTTTAGAAAACGTGGAATCGTCCAGATCTGTTGATAGAGTAGACAGCGTGGGCGAATCTACATCACGCATTCCTTTCAAATTCACCCTGCTTGCTAATATAACGTCTACAGTGAAAGGACTAGAAACAATTCGAATAAAATTACACCATTCACAGTACAACAGAATCAATTGTATGACTGATTTAGACGTCCAGGTAGATACAGATAAGAGTATATAGACAAAATATAATTGCAATTTTTATTCACAGCTTCCCCAGCTGCCCAAAAAAATTCTCATAATTTTCTCCATTCTATTTTCTTTGCCTCGTTAGCGAAACTACGTGATTTTCTGTTTTTGCTTTTCCAGCTCCCTAATGAAAGGGAAATAAGTATGATGAGTCACGTGGTTATCCCAGGGACTCTCTCCGATCTCTTGTCTACCCAAATGGAACTACACGTTAAGACACCATTCCCTGGCTTTCAAAATCTCGACGCTCAAGCAATTTTAGGCAGGAAGGAAGATAAAGATGTCGTTGCTCTCATTGGTGTATACATTGAAAATTTACAGTACGCTCTTACTATCACAGGTACAAAAAAACCACGAACAAGCAGGGGTATTCTCTCTCGCATAGCTTGTCAAGAACACGCCGTACACATACTTAATATGCTTCTGTAATAGGTTAAATATTTAAACAAGTTTCCCATCGTGTCTCAGATAATTACCATTCTTGACTGCTTCCCTCTCACTCTGTCAAGAAACAATCATTTTTCCTCTTCTCATTTTTATTATGATTAAATGCCTCCCATCAGTTCTCCTCAAGCTTCCCCTTGTTTCCCTCGCCAAGAGAACACCACTGCACATGTATATCTCAGGGACACTGAGGATAATTATGATCACCTAAACCCCTTGAAAATTTATTTCCTTCGTTTGGTGCACAGGAACGCCAAGATTTGAAGAGGACGGAACCCTTGGTTTTGAATTGACCACGTCAAATTCAAAGTATGACAAAATATTTGGCAGTTTTAGCTACGTCATCGGGGACAACTCTCGATTAGCATGCCAATTAGGTTGGCCTCAAGTTGTTATCGGTCTAGAAGCTGGGCTAGAGTCGGCAGGCTGGGAAGAGTTCCAGGTATACCTTACTTTCTCAAGTCCCTGGCTGCCTGTGAAGAATATTAACGCCAGGGCCAAGATCGATAGTGCTCAGGTAGGAAAACCAAAGTTTCCTGCTCAATAATGATATTATGCATGATACATGTCATAACAGGATTTTATCACGGCATGTCTTTTAGTCCATACTTTGCTGGTGCTTGGTCTCTATGACAAGACAAATATGTTGTACACAACGCTGGGAATGCTAGCAGTAAAAATAGTAGCATGCATGTTTCTTCTACCGCCACCAGACTACCCAAACTGTTAGGTATTTCCCGAACTGTATGGGTGTTACCTTTTGCCTGTTTCGTTATCGTCGTCGTCGTCGTCACTATCACTATAATATACAATCTATCACGCCACCCTCTCGGTTTTCCCACAAGATAATAATGACAATGATGATGGCTAAGTGTGCATACAATCAACTCCCCTAATCATAATATATGCATGTATATCACTGTACTGTTTTTAGGCGACGACGACGAGAACTATGACACTGACGACGACGATAAGGTATGTATTCACACTTCAATCATGTAGCGTATAATGTTATAACCTGGAAAACACACAAGAAACCGACAAAATTTGTGGGGGAATAACGGAGCTACACCACACAAGCAGCATTTCTAATTTTCTTTGTCCTTGCTTGTACAGTTCATGAAAGGGAAGGGGAGACAGAAGGAAGAAGAGAAGTAAAGAGAGTGAGAGAAAGAAAGAAAGAGAGCGAAGGGAGAGTCTTTTAAGCCTGCCACTATTTTTCATCTCCTTTTTAGGATTTACCTCTTACAGAGAACTATGACAATAATATTTTGTCAGTTTAGAAGGGCTCATATGCCAAGCCAAATCATTTTTCGTCATTAAGCTTCACAATCACCCGAGAAATTTACATTAATCTTGTGAAAGCTTGTATGTGTCTTGCATTTTGGCTTTCGGCAAATTCTTATTTTCTTTCTGTCTCTCTTTTCTTTCTCTTCTTCTTCCCTGACTATGTCTCTTTTGCCGATGCGGAGTTGTGGCAAGCTTGTCGTTCCTCTGTCTCTCCCATCCCACTTTTTCACATTCATTCTTCTGCCATTCAGAGCTTGTTCCTCCTCCTATTTTCATTATTATTATTATTATTAGGTTGGGGGTGTACAGTAGTACCTGTAAGACTTGTCCTTTCTGTCTGTGACGCAGTCCGGCCGTTACTCCACTATTCCGATATGTACAAGGATTCCGACAGCGAGTATCATTTATTGTGACTCTTGTGATACTATGGAATATTTTAACACGTTCTACGGAAACTAAACCAAATTTCACCAACATGGGGCCACCCCTGGGCTTGGATTCAAACTTTTGAGGTAAATTATTACCCCGAGCGTTAACCCTGTGCTGGAGCAAGGGTAAAATTGAGGCCTATGTGCGGTTTTACCCCTTAACCCCGAGTTTGAATCCGGGCTCAGGTGTACAACGAAGTCAAAGTTCAAATGAAGTTGGCTACGATAATGTCGGTTTTCAGGCACGACTTTTTGGGCTTCTTAGCTAAGTTTATAAGTAGTTTTGAGAATGCTCAAGATTGTTGTCCATCTGCGCTACCATTTTTTCTTTACAACGATCTAGCTGCTATTATAAAGGGTTTTTAGCGTTAAACTGGCAGAGGGATGCTTGTCGTTTTATGTATCCAGTATCACGTGTGTTTGTTTGTTTGTGTGTAGACTGCAGGCATGTATGTTTTAAGCCCATGGGAAAAGCTAAAATAAGGAAATTTATCGCTTTCTCATTTTGACCCGGTACTTCGCCTGCTCAGGCCAGGCCAAGAGAAAGGAAAATGACTCATTAATTTTGTATGATGTGACAGTTTGCAGAGATCAAATTGGAACTGAATGAAGACGGAATTAATGCTAAAAGTGAGTGGGTCATAGAGAGTTGGACGTCTTTTGACATTAGATTGGATGGGAGCACACCCTTTACAGGAACTAAAACCTTTGGCGGTATTCTCAAAAATTCTTGGGATGATCCCGGTGCATACCACACTGAAGTGACGGGTTGGATCGATGATCGCCAGGTAAAATATTGAAAAACTATGCATATTTTATGTATGTGCACACACAAATGATGGTGAGGAAAAGACCCAGAGAGTGAGAGAACGCGAGATTCTAATAATAATAATCATACTAAATAATGATTTATTGTTTTTATGTCCAGTGATCACCAAAAACACACCAACTAAACTATACCTATTCGCATGTACGTAGTCACAATATTAGCTTGTTTTACGTCCTATTCATTTGATTGGTGAACTTTAGATCCGTTTTCCCTGAGAATTTTTTTTCATATTAGTCTTATTTACTAATACTTCGTTCAAACATACATACTCCGCTGCACTTGCCTGTTTGTTGTGAATATTAGTTGACGTACAAAATATAACTTGCTCAGCTGAATATACGCACCTATTGCTCGACAAATATGATAAAAACCGTGTAGTAACGGTTTTACCTTTGCGTGACAATTTAACCTCCTCTCGCTCGCCAACAGTCAGCATGCTAGCACCGCATGAGTCTCCCCGTTACGAGCTGAGTGACCTCGAATAATTTTCGGAATAGAGAAATGCAGAGAGAAGGAGAAGAGGTGATGTAAAATAGTAAGTAGTGAGCAAACACTTTCTGGAACTTTGTGTTTTATAATAAAATCAACAGTTATTAATTAAAAATAATGACAAAAAATATGAAATAGGTCATAGACAACGTTTATTATAAACTTCAAACTGGTAACTGTGTAGGTGTGTTATTATCGTATTCTATACCGTATTCTTGCTTAAAAACCCAGCGGTACTCTTTATTTATCTATGAAAAGTATATAGTTGTTTTGTTTAGCCTGGATGTGCATAAACTGAAAATATATTTACGTCACCCATTGTCATAATATGACATAAAACTTTAAAATTTTTGGCAGCTATCAAATTATGTCAGTCCGAATTGCCATTTTTCTCCGTTACCTGCTTTAGAGAGAATACAGTGTTAATTGGTACCTATGCGCACTTTACTGTTTACTTTTTTTGCATGACCGTCCACCTCTCTCGTTCACTCTCTCGTCATTAATGTATAATTTTAATAAAACAAGGCAGTTCGGCATAAAAGAGTGACCAGTGCAACAACGTGCGAGGTCAGTAATTTCCTGACGTTCTTTTATGAAATATATATCAAACAACTGTTCCAGGAAAATCACTATAAAATACCTGGTCTCCTTTACTCCCAGGCGGTTAACAACTTTCGTTTTTTGTGTAAATGTATATGTACTTCCTTTCCTCTCAAACTCGCCTACCATGTCATTAATTCAAACATAAATTAAATATTCCTGGAATGTCAACATTTCTCTAAGAAAGGCACCGATTTAAAGTAGAGCATGTTACATTTTTCACCCTTTATGACTCATACAAACACTTGTTGTTATGAGGCTCAACTCAAGAAACTGAAAACGGATGAAATAATAATAATAAAAATAATAATCGCCTACAGCTTGCTTACAGCCTATGATGAACAATTATCGTCTTTTATCCTAAACATGAGCAGGCCGGTTTTAAACTGGACGGCGGCGCGTCAGAAAGAGAGGAAGAATGTGGCTTTTCCGCTGTCACACACGCCTCCTTTGAAGTGGACACAGTTGTATATCCGACTGTAAGAGTTACCTACAACTTGGTCAATCTCGACATCAAGTACAATCTTGACGTTTCCATACTGTTGCGCGAAGGTCCTATCAATATTGCTGTTGAGTTACAAGTTTTGGTAAGATTTTTTTTCTTAAGATTTTAACAACTATGTGTAGCACACACCTTCTTATCACTTACAATTAGCTCCACTGTTCGTATCAAAGGTAGTTCTTTATTTCCTTGAGTGAAAAAATATTGCCAAAAAGGAAAAGAGCTTTATTTCTTGCTTCCGAAAATCCCGAGAAAGTATTTTTTAATGCTGAATCAGATCTTAGCTAGCATAATTCTTTTTTCTTTGTTTCCTCCCCTCGTACCAAAAAGGAAGCCGAAAATGGCACGTTATAGTTTACATTAGGTGTATAGGCCAGCAATTTTTTACTGTGTATATAGAAGAGCGGGAAAGTCGTGGTAAGTTAATGAGAATTGAAAGTACAGTAATGCTCTTCAATCCCTTTGCTTGTCAAAATAGCGAAAGAAAACATCTACCCTGAAGGAAATCAGATGGGCTCAGATTGGTTTGTGTTGTTTGATGAAGAGAAA
Organism: Callyntrura guangdongensis; assembly: GCA_027744295.1. Lineage (NCBI taxonomy): Eukaryota > Metazoa > Arthropoda > Collembola > Entomobryomorpha > Paronellidae > Callyntrura > Callyntrura guangdongensis. The sequence goes on from JAHZNB010004530.1 coordinate 46,501, forward strand.
ACATCTCTACATAATGTACCAACTACCAACCATCAAAAAAAAGAAATGGTGAAGAATATTACGCGATTTACTTGCTCATCACGAGTATTTTCACTTTTAATACATTTCCTCCTCGTTTCTTCTGTACTACTTTATGCACCTCTAAATCTTTTACTTTTATATTATCCAAAAAGGAAGCTTGTGGTGTGGTGTATTGATTCCAGACTGAGGCTGACTTTCAGCTTTTCATATACTTACAGATACACACTCTTTCTCTGTTTTTTGGAAGTTCCCAACTTTCTCTGTGAAGACACCTCTTTATACAAACATGTCTTCGTGTCATTACATATCGTTATAGTAGTAGTGCTCCTACCATTTCTGCCACAACTTGACTTGATTAAGAATTTGTTTCCGGAAGCTTACCTTTCTTTTCGATAATGTTATCATCGTCATCTCTTTGTTTCCAGTGACTAGTATACTTAACCTTCCCAGAAAAAAAACTAATGGGAAATGTTTGCACACTTTTGTACTTTCCCTTTTCTCATCGACACGACTCGCTATAAACACGTCAACTAGGGCCGTACCGCAATAATTTTAGTTTTACTTAACTGTTTCGATCGTTGTTGACTGCTCTGAGAGTTAGGGCGCTCAATCCCTTGAGCATGTATATAAACAAAAACTACGGTGAGTCTGTCTTAAAAACCCTTAAATTTTAGCAGACACTTCCTACAGAAGAAGAAGAGACAGAAATCTAGGTAGTGTACTAGGAATGAAATGGAGAAGAACTATATCCCAGTTTTTTTCCTTCCTGACATTTCATTTTTCATGGAAAGATTTAGTTGATTGGTTGCAGAAAAAAATCTGTGTTAGTGAGCACAAGTACTAAATACATTCATCTAAGTTTTATCGCTCTTGCTACTTTATACGCTTTCACTTGACAAAATCATAGTGTGACTTCCTAAAAATGCCAATAAAATAAATATCCCCGGTTAAATGGAAAATCTGCAACTCGAGTA
>JAHZNB010004531.1:0-11902 GCA_027744295.1 Callyntrura guangdongensis
ATCGGGATCTAGATGGGTGTAAAGAGCACCGAATATTAATGCACACACCATCATTAAAGGTTAAAGTGTCCATAAGTAGAAATGTTACCGGCCACCGTAATGAAGATATTAACTTAAAGGTGATTTGCAATGACTACTGTGCCCATGAAAATTTGGATATGACTCTGGTTAAATTTGAAAGTATTTTAGATAAAACATCAACTTTAGCTCAGCACAAACTCCTTTTCTGGTCTGCCAATAACAAGTTATTTCCTCTTTGGATACATGAACACAAATTCAATTTTTATGAAAGCAGCATCACCAAAAATTATCACTGTGATATTCGTCGTCGACTTATACGAAGAGAAGCAAAAGATTGTTGGGAGAAAGTACTTTTGGCCATTGAAATATCAAAAGTGCACAATTTGTCATACGGACATCACAAAAGCGGTTACGGGAATTTCAAACACAACTTTCTAAGGCAGGATTTTCAAGGCGAGTTTCTGTTAGGTTGGTCTGAAGGTGTTTATCTTCAATATTATACCGGAAGAAGCATCTTCTATTGTGTTGACTACAGACCGGATCTCAGCATTACTGAAGTCGGTTTTGGCGTTTGGATTTCACCGGTTTCAAATTTAGTTTGGGGACTTTGGGCAACGTGTTGGGTCGTAAGTGCTGCTACTTACGTTGCTATAAAGCTACACCACCATCGAATGAATGTTATTTCATCCTTGAAATATTACACTTTCTCGATACTTCACACATTTCAACTGCTTCATCGTTTACCATCCTCGTCAGATGTCCATGTAAAGGAAACAATAATTTTGACGTTAGGCTTGTTGCTCGGCGGTATGATGTTTGGAATTCGATATGAAAACGAAATAACCTCATTGACGACTGTAGAATCTAAAGTGACCCCGTTTGAGACACTACAGCAATTCCATGCCGCAGGATATAGCATAATCGAAGGAAGGAATATTACATTGAAAGACTATGCAGTAGTCAAACGGAAATTGGGATGGCCCAGCGAATCTTACTGGAATAAGTGGTTTCTAAATATACACCGAACTTGGTACAAACGGCAATACGGACCTTCTTTGGACTGTATGCATGTCAATGAGGTTTTGGATATGAAACCTTGGACTTTTGTAATATACACAGTTAATAGGTACTGGATTATGAAAACAGTACAACGAGTACATGAGGGAGGATTTATGGGAGCGTGGAATAGTTGGGGACAGTTTGCCTTGGTTCATGGATACAAAGATCTTTTTCTCCAACCAGATGTAAAACAGAAGCCGGATGTTATTGGAAGCAAAAAGTTGAAACCAATATTCTTAGTTTGTGTTCTGGTCAACTTAGTTGCAGGTTTTGTATTTTTAGGGGAATTTTACATAGGTAAAATACAAGCACTTCAAATCGAGCTTATGGCCGCAAAGTTAATGATGGAAAATAATATCAGTGATTAAAAAAGTAACCAAGGTGTTTGCCATAATAAAATACACGAAGCACATTTTAATTTTTTATAAAGATACCTCTTTATCTCAATAAATGAAAACGAAAAACAGTCATCAAAAGGATTAATAGCCATGTAAAATATACACTATATCAGACTTATTTACACTTTTATTCAAACACCATACAAAACACAGTCCTTTAAAGTTATTCCACAATCACTTTGTAATTATTGTTATTTAATAATTTTTATTTGTCACATCAAAAGCTTGTAGATTTTAAATTTAAAGTTTGCTAGTTTCCGTTGTTTTGCTAAGCGTAATAAAAAATAAATTGAACGCTTATTAAATTTATTTAAGCCATTTGTTGACGAAATTGAACAAAGAATTGTTAATATGGAAACATGAAAACAAATATAGAAAAAATTATACCCTTAAATTTGTCGTACCATTCCATACTTTTCCTTTAGTACTTCATACGAATAATATTTCTGATAAATTTTGGGTCACGCAAAATTTCATACTACTCAAGTGTAATAATTAAAGCTAGGGACTTCAAGCAACTAAAAACTCACTTTTAGGCAAGCAATTAAGCCACTAAAATCATCAAAATATGCCATTAAATATGCAACTAACTTAGACAGTTCCGAAATCGAGATTCTCAGACCGTGACAACTTTAAAAACACAAAAAAATCAATTTTTCTTCTTAATTTGTACAAAAATAGAGATTAAGAACTTTTTAAAGATATTATACTTGTGTTAGCATATTCAAAGTTGCAATGTCAGTTTCCAAATTATCAGACTTGATGTTCGTTCGTCGATTTGTTAAAATCATGGCACTGAAATTTATTTCTACCAATGCGGTAATTATTGGACAATATTTCACCCCAACAGTAACGCCAGGATCCCAATTTGTGTTAGTAGAAACATCGCCATTCAGTTTCGTGGATAAAAACTTTCTTAACAAAATTTGCGAGCTGGTGCTAACGTTACAAAAGATTCCACTCCCATCTATCGGGAAATGCTTTCTTTCATTCACGTTTATCTTTTATCCACTTTTAAAATGACGTATTCAAAAAAAAATTTGGCCTCATTTCGTAACTTAAAATTCAAAAACTAGTAAAAATAAAGGAACAATATGTTGAAGAGAATTACTTAAAACGTACAATAAAGTTAATTTTATGAATAAATCAAACCTACTTATAGTGGCATGAAAATATAGTGCTTGTAAAATTCTCAAATGTACATGATTTTCTACCGATATTATTGGTCAAAACCGAAAGATAAGATATAAATATCATTGGATATCATATTGATTTCATCCATTCAAAACCTATTTTTTAATAAACCCGGTGTAACGCGTAAGGAAGGTTTACGATTGTTACGATCTACAAAGGGTTAGTTGAAGGTATTTAAGGGTTGATTGTGTATTTATGGGTTAAAAATTAATAGAACTATGAAGAACTTCAAAGGTCGCATGGATCATCCGGTCAGCCAATTCAACTAAAATTCAGTGAAGAACTCCAAAGGTCGCATGCGCATGGATCATCCAGTCACCCAATTCAACTAAAATTCAGTATACTAGTTTAGCACATATTTTGAAGTACCTGTATACTGAGTTTGGGCTCATTTAATGACCTCCAGGGGTCACAAGGGTCATCCAATCCGAATAATTAATCGATATAGTAGATTATGTACGTAAAATGTACCTACATACCGAGTCTGTGCTCATTTGGACGTATTTAAGCATTCGACCTTTGGTGATCCCCAGAGGTCACAGGGTTGATTCAATCCAAATAATAAATCAATATAGTAGATTATGTACGTAAAATGCACTTACATACCGAGTTTGAGCTCATTTGGACGTATTTAAATATTTGACCTTTGGTGACCCCTCGAGGTCCCAGGGGTCATTCAATCCGAATAATAAACCGATATAGTAGATTATGTACGTAAAATGTACCTACATACCGAGTATGAGCTCATTTGAACATTGTTGAAATTCGACCCCAGATTTGACCCCCATGGGGTAGTCGAGGTGGGCCCATCTTCGAACTCGTCCGAGCTATTGGTAAGGGCTATCGATTGGTGAAAACAGATTTCCAAAATTTCTTTTGGTTTTCGACATATCGTGTACACGGCCGGATCGAAGGGGGGTCACCCGGAAGGTCATACAAACACATCTGGATATATGGGTGACGGTTATATGGTTGTTTTGTGGTTGCACGGACGGACGGACAGACACATCAGGCTGTACGGATAAAGGATTCACTATCGTAAACCTTAATAAATGCATACAAAGTGTAGATTTTGTATTGAAATATGCCTTAATGTAACATAAATAAGCATTTAAGCAATTAAGATGCAAAATATGCAATTTAGGCAACTAAAAGTGTGGCTAAAAGTATTTATTTTCATGTGATTCGTCCACATACTGAAGTTCATGGTGATCCGTGAAACTATATAGAATAAGCATTTGCTTAAAATGTCGCTCCTTAGTAATAATACAGTTTATGTATTTACTTGAGACATTTTTAGATTCTTTCAATTAACTTCAAAGAAATTTCATTGAGATATAAGTCAACAAAAGCGATTCACTTCTTCTCGAACAAATCTCGTAAGTCTGACTAAAGTAAACATGATAATTATATGTCAAAGCGAATGTGACAATGCTGTTGTTGGCTCAAAATAACGGGATTGAGATAAATTACCAAAATAAGTTGCGTGTAAGTCTGAGTTTGCACGTGGTTCAATAATAAACACTTATATCATTCCTGTGAAGTGAAACATTTATTTATTTGTTACATTTTCAAAAGCTGATTGTACACTTGTAATTATTTGGTTACCTTGCATCTTAACTAAACTTAAGGCCTACTATTTATAATGTCATGTTGAAATTATACTTTATGCAGACTAATTATTTATTACAACTGTTTATGTCTGAATACTTGCCACGTCATTGGACGGCAGCCGTTTGCAAGAAAACAATTTTACGCAATTTTACATGTATACATTATTTAAATTTAATTTACTTTTTTGGTATTGATAGAGCGAAATAAAAATGGTTACTAAAATGCTCGCATAAATTAGTTTTAATAATACCACGTGATTATTTCCATTTACTACCATTTACCAAACATTCCTAGTACTCCTTGGACTGTTTGTAATTCCACGTTTTTGTAATTCTTTTTTTTGAATTTTCCATTTGAATAATATTAGGATCATATAAACACACCGGCGTAGCAGCCTTTCTGGTTTATTGCAGGTTTCTACAAAGAACGTTAATACGGCAATTGTAATGCTGACGAGATAAACCAAAAATATAACGACAATGTTACCCTGTAGATTTGCTGGTTTTGGTGGTGGAGCCTCATGGTGATTGATAGGATGTTGATCGCTTGCAATACGGGGTAGCCAATTTACAATTCCAGCTTGTTTAAGGCTAGATATTCTTTTTGAGGTTGATCTTGGAATAATTGATGCTATATGAAAAGTAATTACTTTAGTGGCATATGTTTCTAACCCAACAGAAATCATTAAAAGCTTTTGCGATTTTATTTGTTTGATGTATCGTTTAATTTTACTTTCAGGAAGTAGAAATGCCGTCTTTTGACATTCTAAAAGATCACCTATGTACCACTTGTCCTCTCTCTCAAAAAACAATTTCGACATTGCATTCACAATCATCTTGTTATATTCGTAGGTTAACGGTATTAAGTTTCCCTCAAAAAGCGTAATTGCAGTGTCAGAGAAATTTGTCAGCTGAGCAAAAACATTTGGATGCATTTTAGATGACACGCGTAGTTTTTCCATTAAAGCTTCCTTTGATTTTCTCAGTATGTAACCTTGGTCACAAAGTTCTGTTGCTGCAACCTGCACTTTCTTATTTACTATCAAATGCTTGTTTTTCATTTCAAATTCCAATGTAGGATGCAAAATCAAAATACGGCTATAGATGGTAAAATTATCTTGAGTCAATTGATCCAATGTTTCGTAGAGGAGAGGTTCCCTATTTAGGATCATGTTGTATACGTTCGTGTTTTTGTAGGCATTACTCAAAACTACGCCGCAGAGAAGAAAGCCACACGTAATCAAACGATATGAATCGGGTTTTGCAAGTTGAGGTGGAAGTGGGTCGCCTTGTTCTAAAAGTACTTTCAGCAAATGCAAACAATTTGTTAACCAGGAATAATTGCCTACAAGTAGAAACCCAGTTCTGACACTTCGCGTAATTCCGACCTGATGTCGCCCAGACAGTTTCAATGCCAAAATAGAAATGCTTAGTCCAATACCTAACCATATATGCTTGTCGTACACATTGAATAGCTCCTCAAAAGGAAATGACTGTACACCACGCTGTCCACAAGTAATAAATCGAAGGTTGCTTGTTGGGATCTCTACTACAATCGCACCTGTCATTGTTGCAATTAAGCCACTTTCATCTTCATATGCCATCCATTTAGGCATATCGTTCAGATTGTACATTAACTCTGTCTCTGTTAAATGTTTCTCTAGCCTCTGGCCATTTTCGCAAATGAATTTGTCATTTCTACGATAGCTGGAGTTACCCATTGCAGCTATTAGAATTTTATACACGGCAAAATAGAATCGATTATCTTCATCTTTGACAAACCTGTCATATTTCTCTGCGTAGTCGGGACAGGATTCGAAATATAATGATATTGAATTAACGACTGAATAGCCAAAGGAATACACTGAAGTCCAAACATCCATCCAAGGCATGGATAGTTCAGAATGCCATTTCAAGTCGTCGAGACTTTGGTTACAAAAATAATTCATGTCCATTGTAACAAATGAAATACAGTTCATACAATTGCCTCTTTTAACAACTGAAATGAAACTTCCTTGCGAATACGATGCCGATGCTACCGTCATTATCAAAAACCCGTCTCCGTCGCTCAATGGAGTAGATATATCTGCATAATTTGTACGTCTCATCCATTCAAACAAGTCATCGTTGGAGTATTTTGATTGACCATTACTACTTACCAGAATATGAAAATTCTGCATGGACCTAGGTGTCGCCACATAATCACGTCCATTTTCTAAATTAAACTCAAATACTTTGGTTTCCAAGTAAAATTTACTTGATAGTAACTTTGCCGGTAGTAAGAGTCCCACGTGGATTACATTATGCCATGTTTTAATCTTAACAGACGCTTGTTTGTAATGGAAAAGTGAACAGTGACCGTAACGTACTTGCATCCGATTAATAAATTGAGACGGGGGACAATTTATGTTTGCCAGTTTGCAGGAACCATTGCATGGCTTAAGTTTACCACCCATCCATTCCATCGTTGGCGTTTGATCCGTCAGCCATTTATATTTACCAAATATTAGAATTGGTATCAGCTTTCGTACAATTATAGGGTAACTAGAAGCCTTGATATCTACTCCAAGGTAATTTGTCACAACGATCAACGATTTTTTAGTTTGCAGTGGTGCAACAATTTCGCCCAAGTTTTCAAAAAGCGATTGAGTTTTATCTTGAGAGTCGTACTGTCTATCTGCGACAAGACTTTGTATCTCTGGGTGTAGTTCGACGTCAGAGGAACTTAATTGGTCCACCGTTTTAAACGTTATTAGTCCGGATATGGTCAATACGTTTGCCAGAAGGCAACCCAATTGAAAAAACAAGTACGAATGCTGATAATGGTCGTGCATTTTACTAACGTTTACATTGTGTTTAGAACTTTTTTCTGGACAATAAATTGTAAATTTGAATATATCTGTAACATCTTTATACTATTTTGAAAGACGTCGGTTAATAAAGTTTGGGAACTTCAGTTTCTTTAAATAAAAAATTCTCTTGGCCTAGTCTGGCGATGACAAAAAAGACGTACCGAAAAGTCTACACTTGTACAATCTTGACTATATATTATTTGTGAAAGTCTCAAATATTTTATGCACGGTTATGTTACGCGATATGCGCTAGACCAACAGGTACTTACGTCATCGTCCATACTTTTTATAAAAAACAAGTGGGGACAAAGAAAACATATAGTCATAATAGTGCTGAATTTATATGATAACATACTTTCAGGCAAAATGCTTTGCACTTGTTACTCTATCACTATCTGGTTTATAAATCCAAATTTGTGGCAGGTTTTTAAAATTTAAAACTATGCATAAAAGGAAATCAGTGTAAGTGCAGTTACTAATAAATAAGTAAGAATGTGGTTGTTGTGCTACATTCTGGAATTTGCAAGTTGTACCTCAAATGTTTTACGACCTGATTTTATCATTAAAAGAGTTGTGATGCATTATGATACTCTCATTATAGATTAAACTAAACATTTACATAAAGTATTCAGCAATATTTTGGAATACACATTTCCACATATGTTGGCAAAAACAACATTACATTCACGAATTTTTATTGGATCATATGTCGGTTGATCGATTTTTATTTAACTTTTTTTAGCGGTAGTATTGGATATAATAAACTGGGTAGAACGGTTGCAAGTATTGCACAGTAATTTACAGTTTCTGTGAGCCTAAGTATTTAAATTTTTCATTTACATGTGGTTTTTTCATTCATTTCTATCCAGTCTTATACAAATGTGAAAAAGTAATTGAGAAATGAGAGTTGGTTCACTGATGTAAAAAACCTGAAACTTTGTTTGTGACTTCTTATCAATACCAAGTTTATTTAAAAGATGATGAGATTTAGCACTTTTATGTCTCACCCCTTAGATATTACGGCGTAAACCAGTACCAGAAAATTTTTATTTGTCATATATATTCCTTATTGTACAATAAATAATGAATATTTGTCATGAAACGCTTTTGCACAATCCTTGGAGGTATGTTAGTTTTTGTAAATTGTTTTTTTTATTTTGTGGGTTGTACCTAAAGCATTTAATATTTTTTGAAGTTGTTATGCTAGTACATGTGGACTTTTTACTGCTATTTCTAGCAAATATAATTCGTTCGGTTTACTTTTCTAAGCATACACTCGAAAGGACCTTATTCACGCCAAGGAGGGACTGGGCTACCCTGGACTATTCTATAAATGTCAAAAACTTGCAACAATAAGGTTCAAATGGACTAACTTTATACTTGCTCAATGCAGAATTTTATGTGGCAGAAAATGCGACATTGCTCCTTTTCCAGTTTGCTTGTAAGCCGATGCTGCAAGGATTTTGAATGGGACACAAAAACTAATTTTTTCCAGTTTTCTGGAAAAGCTGTCCCCACAAAAACGCTTGCAGTATCGGTTTACAAAGAAATCAGAAAATAAGCAATTGCGCATTTTATTCCCTACAAAATTCTACATCGAACATGAAGAAAATAGTTACTGGTAAACATAACTACAACGAATACAAGGATAGAGCAAGTTTTGGACAGTTTTACCACAGGGCCCAGCACCTCATTACCGTGCATGAGGTCCTTTGAAATTCGAAATTTTGCGTGAAATGTACATTTTTACATGCAGCGGACACTTTCGGATCATATCCTCTGGTCGATGACCATTTTGCGACCTAAAACATTTGCTGATCATAGACAGGGTATGTGTAACATTCCAAGTTGTATCGGAAATGGTGAGATGTGGTTGGAGTTATATCGCGAACAGACGAAGACGAGCACAAAAAAACTAAAAAGCAACTTCTCCACTTAATGAACAAAAAAATAAATCCGTGTTGAAGGTAACAGCGCCAGATTGACAGTGGGATCGGGATGAAAGAGGTGACGGAGCAGAATAAAGTAGAGGAAATTAATTTATACGTTCAGTGTGCGTATTATAGTATCAGTAACGTGTAAGTTGTGTCAGGTCCCAAATTTGGCTAAAGCCATATTGTTCCTATATTATGCTAATACGGATGCTCCAGTTTCGGCATAAAAAAATTAGCCGAGTGCAGTGTGGAAAAAATATCCATTTTCTATGCACAAGTACTTCTTTATGGAGCTAGTCACCTATAAAAAGGGCCGCAGCCGAAGTACCAGGATCGGTTATTCTTCAATGTAAGTCTTCAAGAGAAGTTCTCTCTATGAAAGTGTTTTAGCGTTGAGCCTAGCTCCGCCAAGTCATGTACTTCTAACAATTCTGGGAGCTTTACCTCGGAATTCTTTGATTTAAGATTTCCTCTTCGGAGGCGCTCTTGTTTCCTTTCTGACTTTGGAAACATTCCCGGTCTTTCTTTCCTTTGTGAGATTTCTTCCTGGAATGGAAATGTTCTCATGAACCTGACTAATTTCCCATCTGAAGTAGTTATTTCTAAAAAACTAACATCTTTTGTTGTCGCGAATTTATTTATTTCGCATGACAATTCACCGTAGTCCATATCACCGCATTACCAATATTGCATTTCAATGTATTAAAAGTATACGAACCTGGTCATTTGTAAGGTAAATACGGTACGCTTCATATTGCACAATTTACCCAATTTATAACCTTACAGTTGTAAGGGCTAATACGAGATATTGTTTTAATGAACATGGCTTTGGAGAGCTAGGTCTGGGAGGAACATGGCTTGAACTAACCAAGCCTGGTAAGAACAAGGCCCGGAGGAGCAAAGTCCGTGCGGAACTGACTCCTAGAGGAAACGAGGCTAGATCAGTTAACAATAAAATCAGAAAATACACAATAGCACCTTTTATTCCTCAAAAAATGTTGCATCCAAAATATTTAAAGTTGTTACTCTTAAACATAGCTACAACCAATGCAAGGTTGGAGAAAGCTTTTGACAGTTTTACCAGAGGGCCCAGCACCTCATTGCCGTGAATAAGGTCCTTTAAATCCATTGAGTCAAACAGAAAGAAATACGTTGCATTCTGACCGACTGAACGATATGCACACAGACGACTCGCGGTATAAAGTAGATGACAATTTAAAATAGAAAAAATAATTATAGCTTTTATAGTTAGGAATGTTAGGATAAAATTTATTTATTACAGTATACAACTTTAGATACTACTACCTGTTTAATCAGTATATGTTACGCTTATATGTGAAATTTAAAAATCCCCTGTAAATGGGCCACAATTCATTTTGACAAAAACCAATTGTAGCATCGTAATCAACATTAAAAAGTGATCTAAATCTGATATTTCATTTGCTGTACTTTTCACTACACCTCATGCCCCTTTCCTAGTTAGCTTTGTTATTCACGTTTGGTGTAAACTCATTTTAATTAGTTATGCATTTAAGTTCTTCGATAAACTAAAGGATACGCGTTTTCTTTAACGATAGTAATTTGTTCAGGAAAATAAAATGGCTGCAACCAACTAACCAAATATGTTACTTCTTTGTACAGTAGCGTTATCAAATTGTTGACAACCAAAAACTCCTCCGATTTATCTACGTCTTCTGTTGAATATTTTGATAATATACAGTATACATACTCGTATATGTCAAGCGTTTCAGTAATGTTCGGCCTAGTAGTTCAGTTAAATATTTGGAAAAAAATTACGTAAATACCTGATGCAGTGACACCTATACATTTTAACCCCTACCACCTTCTGTTTACGTTCTCACCTAAAAAAAATTCTCGCTTTTTTAACTAATGGATGAACTATTTACAGTCTTTGGCTAACAAATACCAGAGATGTCGTTGACAAACGCAATAATGTATTGACTGTTTTGACCTTGAAATTATGTTTTACCGTACATTCTTAACAAATACTCTACCATTTTATTACTTCCTTGTATAGCAGTTTCATGTAACGGAGTATAAACATTTTCGGAATACACTGTACACATATCATAACCCAACTGAAAAATATCTTTCCCGTACAGTGATTTTACAAAATAAGCAATTGCTTAAATAACGAAACATCATGACGGGCTGCCAGAAAAACAATATTTGTCGTTGAGAAGTTTACCGATGTCGATGTCAAATATGTGCTCGAAAATTACGCTAAGGAGACTAAATAAATTTAAGTGTCCCTATTTCACACAATTGGTAACATTTAAAAAAAACAAGAAACCTTTTGAGTTTGGATTCATCGCATCGAAAATAGTCCTTTACGACGGAGGTAACCAGTCCATTTGTGTCTTCATCCAAATTGAGTTGATTTTTTTTCGACTAAGCAAGGCGCCAATAAAGTTAGTGACAATCTCATGTTTGTATCCAGAGGTGGGTGTGCATGCCAATATATTTTCTGAGGGTATTCAAAAACAGGAATAATTATTGATTGTCTACGTTTACGATATAAACTAAATGGCACTAAGTGGCACAACCACTCGTTGTAGCATGTCTTACAAATACATTTACATCCAAACGAGAAACTATGAAACACTGCACACAGTTGATGCATAAATTTGTGTGGGTTCACCACGTGTACTATGCAAATAGACAGTAAGAGTTTTGTATCTGCAAAGTTGCTTCCAGACTCATTTGAATCTAATAAAGCTCTTAACACGATTATGTACGAAACAGCGCCAGAAAAATCACCGCCTATCAATGTCAGATTATAAGTGTCATCTTATAGAGATAAGGAGTTT
>JAHZNB010004532.1:0-13271 GCA_027744295.1 Callyntrura guangdongensis
TACTACTTGCTACACTACACACGCACGCACTCACTAACAATACTAGAATCAACCTGCAATTGCATAGAATAGTTCTTAAAAGTACTTCAAAATTAAAAAGTTGAACCAGTGCAATGTAGCTTTGCTAATTATGCAGCTTTCCTTTTGAATCGAATGAATAGACATACAATAACGTCAAGATTAGAGAGATTCACAGAGAAAGAAACTAGCAACCATGAAACAGACATAGAAGAGCTCTGACATTATACACAATGTAAATGCCTTTTCTACAGAGAAGACAAACTATGTTGTTTCGGGAGTATGTAAACATGTCATGGCTCTCGTTCACTCCTTATCACCATTCTCATCATCTTCTTCTTCTGGGGAACATCTTTTTTACGAAAGTGTGTACTTTACAAAGGTTTTACTGTCTATGGTGTTCCAGGTACCGTATTATATAGTTTTTACTGTAAAGTAGCACATCAAAATAACAAAACTCTTCTCGTGGCACTTTTCTCCTATTATCATTTTCTTTTTATATGCATGTTTTTCATGAGAGTCCCATTGTATCATTCGCTTCACAAAAGGCAAATTCTAAGAAAAGCTAGAAAAGAATCCATAAAGAAGGAGAACATTCTCTGACAGATGCTTTCAATTATCCTCATTTACGTAAATATAATACGAAATACTCGTATTACATAACTCGGGGCTCTCCAAAACTCTCCCAGAGTGCTTCTCCATTTCAAGCATACGTATAGTAGTGAATGATAATAATATGCTGGATAAAGTCCGTAGTTTTACAAGGGGACAAAATGCTCCTTTCTCTCTGTGCCATTTTAGTATTCACCTCAAAAACATGATTATGAGATGCCGATGCTCTTCTTTGAACTGTGAATACGAGCGAAAACGTTTTGTTTTGGTGTACAAAACATGAAACAATAGTTGCCTTTTTCGGAGAGAAGAGTTTTGAAACTTTTCTCCTCTCTGCCAGCCAGACATGCTTGAATTTTAGCATAAAAGGTCCTTGACATGGTAGTATTCTTGTTCTCTCATACAATGTTTTACCGTCAGTTTTCTATATGCTATCCGAATTCTTGTCTTACTTTCGTTTCTGTACTCCTAGTCGCCATCAAAAGTCATTTCATGAAAACTTGTCATCATATCACGTGCTTAAAAGTGGGAAGTGTACGTATGTAACTTGGAGGAGGGAATACTGGCACGAAGCTAGAGAGAATCCGCTGAAAAAAAACAGACTTTTCGTTTGCTAAAAATGAAATGTCCAAGAAATCTTAAGTCATTTTAACTCAGTCGACGAACTGTATCGACAGAATACATATGTATTGCCTTACAATCTCATTAAAGTATAAAAAGGAAGTAAAATCACAGGTACACGTATTCAGTATTGTGGGATCTATTTCAGTTACGAGTAGTAGCTTATTAAAAAAGTTAGTTATGATATGACAAAGTTTTGACCTACATTTTTGGGACATTCCGAAACCAAAACATATTCCATTAAGACTTTGTTTAAACACTCAAGGCATAACCTTATTTCATATGTGCGACATGTGCCAATCTTATACCATTACCACTTTAGTTTCATTTCATAAATTTTTAAGTTTGCTTCAAGCACTGAAGTAGCCACCAATCAATTTTTTATGATGTTGTACTATGATGTTGCATAATGAACTTTTAGTAAGAGAACTAGAACATGGTGAGAATTTTATGTCGTAAAGTACGCGAGTCCTCATTAATTTTTTTGAGTTGCATTTCAACATCTCAATTTTTAAATTTGAAATGAGAAATGAAATGTTGCGCGTTCGGACAAACCGACGTTTTTTCAAATCATAACTAGTTACCTGTTTTTGTAACTGTGTATGTATGGTTATTACTGTATAAAAACTCCTATTTAAAAAAATTAGCCAAGAAGGTGCCTTATTTTTCCATTACGTTATGGAGATCTTAGCCAAATATAACATGAAAAACAACTGAGGTCCAATCAATACGTACATTTCCAATAAATCTTTTAAAATTCTTCAAGATCAAGATATCATAAATTTTACCTTCGATAACTTATACTCAGTATAAGTAATCTTAGAATTTTACCGCTGTTCTTGAAAGAAAAGAGAAAGTGACTTCTTGACTTCTTATTTAAGTCTTCTTGGTTAAACTTGTGATATATAATCGTGATATAATCGATATATATGTGACATAACGAACTTACAAACAATAATATAAGTATGGGGAACGACATGACACTGGCGTTGATGAGACGTCTTTTACTTCTGGGGATAGTTGTAGGAATGTATTTCATCTCCAGTGTTGATTTAAAGTTTGAAAACTGCGAGTTTGAAAAGGTTAAATTCAGTCCCGAACTTGAAGTTCTAACGTACGGGAAACCAAGTAAGTAAATACTACCTATAATATAACGTAATACTATAACGTAAAGGTACGAAGTACATTGTATTTACCTTGTCATTTAGTATTATTAAGTCAAAAGTATGTTTATTTTTGTGGTTTGAAGAGCACCTTTACATTATTAATATAAATTATATTTGAAATGAAAGAATATCAATAACAACACATGATATGAGGTTTAGATTATTACATATATTTTTTTAAATATTTGTGACAATATACAGCCGCATTCGTGACCACACAGAGCGTTGGAGTCAGCCCTTATTCGTTGATTGATCCTTTTCGGCAATCAGGCCTTTATCATGAGTATCTCCTTATTGGTCCCGGTATTGCTAATTATGAACCTGAACTTCTTCAAAATCCAAGTGCGGAACAGGGGGACGAAGAGGAAGAAATCCAACTGATTCTGTATGACATCGACGAAATTCAGGAGTGGGTCAATGATCCAAATCTGGTTCAACAGAATTTGGCTAAAGAAAGGCTGTGGTCTTTGATAAAGTGAGTTAAATTGAGAAGCGCAAAACGCAAATACCATGGGTCCATTTTACCCAACGATATTCCACTTTACTAAATTTAGTATAAAATGTCGTTGATTTTACCATTTTCGTATATCTTCATTTCGCATTCTCATGTATTTTTGCATTTAAAACTTTTATCAAGATTGATGATCACTTAAGCTTAAATGGCAATAAAATACATTGGAAATTTATTAATGAGAAAATGAGAACAAAGATTGGTGGTTGTGGTTATAGTGCAGCGACCCCATAACATCATAAATCTGATTATAAACTGGATTTAATCATTTTCTGTTTGTTTTTATAAGTGCTACTGGCATGCTTCCTTCGATGACCATAGTGAATACGACGTTCGAGAAAACGTTTAGATTTCACACAGATGAAGGGGATAAAGTGGCTTACCATCTGCCATATCCTAATTTATTTAGGTCTCGAGAGACAGTTCCTCCATTGGATGTAATTATTGAATTTCCTGCCAAAACTAGAATGTTTCAATCTGTTAAGACGATGATTGACTATCAAACATGTAGGTGTCAACCGTCATGGCATGAGTCATATTATCATTATCATAGGTATTTTCAAGGAGTTTACATGAAATTACACTATCATGGTAACAGTAAATGCAATGTTGAATGGGCTAAAGGTAATAATTGTTGTATTAGCCCATTCAACATTGCATTTACTGTTACCATGATAGTGTAATTTCAGGTAAACTCCTTGGGTATTTTTATTACATTGTACAGTTTTTATTTTTTGTGTATTGTGTAGTTGGATTACTGCGTTGGAGACTAACTCCGGCAGAACCAGTAAAGTGGAGTGATTTTAATTTTACTAATCTTGAGTTGCCGGTTTCTTTGGAAGATCCGTCGTTGTGTGGGAAGCCACTACCCAGTGAGAAAGATATGGACAACGATGACTATTTACGTTGCGTTTACGCTAAAAGATTCAAGCGAATAGAGAATCCTTGTATCAAAGACATGAGTATGTACTGTAGTAGTATTTGAATATATTTTTAGTTACTAATCAATCACGCAATCACCATTATCAATAGTCAACAGTAATTATACAGATTGGGCAGTATTAAAAAATTTGTAATGTTTTTCTGATTGCAGTCATTCTAATCTTCAAAGCAGGGGTAAGAGGTGTAGAAAGTGACATCGACAGCTATTTTGCTGTAAATAGAATGTATATGGCTATCCCGATGGTGTATGAGGTGTTAAGCTACCAGGGATGGATAGACTTGACTGAAGCATATTGTCCTCGTCCTGATCTCAGTGAAGGTAAATTATGGTACCCATATAGTAAGGACTAACGACGAAAGAAGAAACATAATTACAACTCTTCATGTAATGCGTACATAGTAGTTGCGGATCCATTTTGTATGATTTATGCATTTATTTCATTTCTGATCTTTGCTTACCTCCTCCAGAATGTGGAAATCCCCTGGACGCTGTTCTCACTAATGACCACCTGTTGATTCTCTCGGATAGGGGGTTGTGGGTTTCCAACAGCCTGAACGAATCTAATGTTAACGTCTCATTTCCTTACTCGATGAAACCTCTACTCAAATTTACTCCGATTGATCCCTGTGCCCAATTCGACTACTTCAACTGCTCCGAAGTTGGAGCTCCGGTATTAGCTCGGCAAACTGTGCGGCAGCAGCGGCTATTTTACACACCAGTTTGCCACTTGTTTCAATATCCGATTTATGGTAATTTAAAACTGAAAGCCGAAAGCACAAAGTTGTTTTATGTTCCACTAGTACATGTATGTATGCGAAGGTATGTATGCGAGTCTTATAACGTCAAAGCTTGAGGGACCACTACCAGCAGCAATGTTTGATTTTGGATTGCAGTTGTATATAAACCGTTACTCACAGACTGCTTCAATACACCATGCATACGGCCAGAGTCAGTATTTTGTCGTGTAAAATGATCCCATGTAAATCCAATCACAGGTGGATGCACCTTGCACCAAGGCTGGGCATGCCTCCGGAGGCCTTAGGCTCCGGCCTCCACCCTGGTTCAGGCATCCAGGACTCCGACCTCCGACTTGAGTTCAGGCCTCTGGAAGGTCGCCCAGCCTTGCAGTGCACGTCCATGTATGGATAAGCAAAGACAACGCGTTTAACGTGGTATCAAATATGGTGGCGAAATATTATGACGCTCGATGTCTCCAAAACTTAAATTAAAGTGTTATGGTAGTGTAAATGTCCACTTGCGTGGTATTAGCCGTAAATATAAGCACTAAAATAATTTGGTATATATCGCCCAATTCGCACATCTTTATTTTTTATTACAGAGGACATGGTCATGTTAGTAATTGACCACGTATCCCAAACCGATGATCTGTCGAATGAAAGGGATGTATTTACCGTGCTGTATGCAGCTAAACCGTACAACGACTGGAAGATACTATTTCACGCTAGATACGAGTATCTGGCACGAGATTATGTCTTTTCAATTGCAGAACTTGTGTCAATATTTTTCAACCACCATCGTCGTCATTTTGATATTACACTGATGCTGAAGAATAAGGTATAATCGCAACTCATTGCTATATTGGTACTTGCCACATTTTCTTTTTGTCGTTTTCGATAATTCATAATTTATGCTTGCAGGACGGAGTTGAACAGCTAGTTCGTTTTGCCTTGCCACTTCCAACGAGTCCGGACTTTAAGGGATACGAGAAACTGAGTGGTTTAGTTGGGAACGGGTTTCTGGAATTTATGTTTCCTCCGTCATTTCATATGACACAAGTCTTTGTGAATCCAGAACCTCTGGATGCATTCTTTGTAGGGAATCAGATATGGATTGCAGAAGCTGCTGGAGCTTTTGTTTATATTTCTGTACCTTTCATATCAAGTCCCACCCATGGAAACACTGGCATCATTTCCACGTGCAGTTTCAACCACCCGGATCGTTCTTTCCTTTGTGTGGATAAGTCGCATACCGTGTTGTATCCTGGGCGAATAGGAGTTACATACACCGTCTCTTCCATCCTTTTTATAGATGTTAACGAACTCCGATTCACAATGTTATACAATCTGTGGCCCGTCCCCTATCTCCGATATATCTCGCTCTTTGGCAACTTTGTAGCTGGCTATTCTGGTAAAATTATGCTGTGGTACTTGGACGATCACAATGATTTGGTTTTAGCCCAACAGAAACATGTTGCATACTACAAAGATGATTCTTTATGTAACGTCGGAGCGTCCTTATTTCCGGTGCTATGTCACATCTGCCGACGGCTGATATGTAAGGTAGTATACTTACATACGAGAGAATATAATATTAAATATATTAACTTTTTATTATTCTTTAAAACAGCTCGTGTAACAAAGTCTAACTGCGCGATCGTGGAGGTACCTGAAGCCGTACCTAGATTCAAAATGCTGTCCATCGATTCTACCAAATTGAAAGGCAGAAACGCCGTTACGGATGGACCGTTGATACCATTTTTGATTGATGGAGACAAAGGTAACTTTATAGCTACTCTTTTAAAAAAACGGAAACAAATTAAAAGCGCTTGTAAGTCATTGTGACTTGAAGGACTAATGCTAATGTTATGAGAATATCATAAACCTATTAACATTTCCTGTTTAACGTATATGTGTTATATGTATTCCTGAGTCATCCTAAGTTAATTCTACTCACGTTTGTTTACCTCAGTGGTTCTGTTTGAGGCCAGTATTCCTCAACTTTCCGATAGCAAACCCGTACGGGACTATTTTTTGGAGGTTGATGTTGGGCAGAGAATAGTATGTACTGAACGAGAACCAGAAATTATTCTAAGTTCACAACCAAAACCAGGGTCATCTGATAAGGATAAGGATAAGCGCGAAATTATTATGGAAACAGGACGAATGCAGGTTCAGAAGGCTAAACGTCAGTTGGCTACTGTTACCACGACTACTAATCCCATTGACCCTGACCCAGGTTCACAAAACCCAAAGGATGTGACATGCCCGTCGATAAACCGAGGAGTTCCAAAAACCAATTGTGAACTGTTTATTAGACACACGAAACGTTTAGAACGCGATGGACATCAAATATTCTTAGAGGGGTTTCGTCGTGTGCTCTTTGCCACCGTTATCGACTCGTTTCCCTTACGTCCGATCCCAACGGACATGGTTATTCTGGTGCTACCCAACTCCAACCAAGCCATAATTCAATTGAACACAGCGATGTTTGAAATTGACAAGGAGTTCACTTTCAACTACACGGACATTGGACAAACCTTATATGTGCCAGAGCAGTTTAGCGTGTTTCTACAGGGCTTTCCTAGATTCAAATCTTGTCCTTCACCCGATATTACGTTGGAGCATGATATGACAAGAATGGTGGGGTTAACCACACGCTTTTACCGGCAAGGAGCTCGAATTGCGTTGAGACCCTTTAAGGCATTCTTGATAGACTTTGTCACGCCAACCTACTGCAACTGGCACCGAAAAGTGTTGCAAACTTTAAATACGACTTCATGTGTCGAGGACCCTTATCCCACTGATGTCATTAGCAGAGAGTACAAGAAGAGACGGGAAGAAATGAATTTAAAACGAAATCTGGATCACGCCTACCGCAGCAGGATGTCTGATGCACTCAATTTGTACTACAGAGACTCGTTGAACTCTTATGAAGCAGGAAGTGGATCTAACGGAAGCATGTTTAGCAGTTTAAAGGCCCTGACTCCAGCAAAATATCAGGATGTGGAAGACTTGCTCTTAAATTATGGAGAGCCTGCTGTTGGAGATCTGGGTGCTCGAAAATTGCAAATGAATTTCACTCAAAATCCCGATTATTTCAGTCCAAAGCACTTCATAAATTTTAGACAGTGCCGGCAATCGGCATGGAAAATAGAAGATGGAGGATGCCATTTACAATTGTACCTGAGTAAGAACCCGGTGCTCAAGCAGAGCGGAGGGCGGATAAGTCTTGATAAATTCGACTTTATATCATTCCAAGTTAAACTTAAGTCTCTAACCCCACGTAAGTAAACTATGAATTTTTCTAGGTTAAATTAAAATAAACTGTATTGATTACAATAGTTAAATTTTGGTTAATAAAAATAATTGGTACGTACATTATAGTGGGCCGATCTTTAATTCACCGTCCCCTTATCGCCGTGACAAATTCAAACCCGACCGTGCTCACTGTAGAGCACAGTGAAGGAAGTGAAAAAGATATTCAAATCATGAATATTACGTTATCTCCTGCAGGATTTAAGACAGGCGTTGCGACACTTTCTATCAGACCTTTAATTGTGTCCTCAGAATGTTTGTTTGCCGAAGGGAGTTTTACTCTGATTGTTCAAGTGCACCGGGTGCAGGGAAGGAGGCTACACGTCAATTATCCGTTAGTGCTTATTATTTATTGATTAAATTAAAATTCAACTCTGAAGCAATAACCGAATTGAGAAAATTCCGTGTATATTTTGTTTCATGTTTTTCGTATTGTTTCAGCATTCCGACCTGTAAACCTAATCCTGATGATGCTGAGTATGAGCGTCCTTGGAAAATAGATTTACCATCATGCGTCACGAAATCTGAACTGTTGTCGATGAGCGAGGTTAGAAGACCAGATGACGAAATTGGTACCGTGTTTTACTCTGAACTTCCGGTAAGTTTAATTGTTTATAAGATTATTTGTTACGATTTGGAACCCAGACACCATATATTAATATAAATTCCATTACAAGGTCAATTACCGACCTCCATCGCAGCGTGGCTCGGAGATTCCTCTTTCAAAGTATGTGTACAATGTGGATCCGGCCAAACCGTGGTACAAGGAAAAGTACAGGATCAGCAAGGAGACCGGTGCTTTGAACCGATGCGACGGAAAAATAACAAAGGATGAATGTGAATGCGGTGTCAACGACATACTTTCGGCTGACATTAAGTTCACTGATTGCATTCGCATGGTCTATACCGCAAAACGCGGTTTCCGGGTTGATATAAATGTGGAGTATGATCGCATCATGCGAGATCAGGACCAGCACCCGAATTTTTTTACACCAAAGCAAAACTGGTCCGTGTTTCTTGAAGAAATTAATGGCCGTGTGGAGTACACTCTGTCCAGTCAAGATTCTCCGTATTTGGAACTGATCAACAATAGGCCTAATCTTCATCAGGGGCGGAAATACTATGATGCGAAAACTCTTGGTGTCACACCGCATGGAACGGGTTTATTTCATTTTAAGGTGATACTGGGTAGTTTCGAAAGCTTTGACGAAGTTTCCGGATTTTTTATGGTAGGCGGTAGTTCAACAATATGAAAGATTAAAAATGTGTTTTGATAGGATTAGCGATTATGGGGCACGGTGTTGCTTTTGTTGTAATACTGTACAGCTAATGTACATCTTTGTTTTTGTTGTATTGATTGTTTTAGATTTTCGTTCCAGACAATGAGTTAAATCATTTACAACTTGTCGTTATAATGTTGTTAACCATCACCATCTGCATGGTCTTTGTTTTCTGTGGGTTCCTTCTAGTCCGTCAACGACTTTGTTCTCAGTTACCCTTTCAGGCTCAGCACATGGAAAAACAAAAATGTAAGATATTTCTTGTATTTTAGTAGTTGTGACATCCTAATTTTATGTTGGATCCTAATTTTGGGTTGTTCTTTCAGTGGAGTGAACAAATCAATTTCGAGCGGCATTGTGGAAATGAACAAGAATTTAAGATTTTTATTATTTTCCTTAAAATAGAACACATTTGAATTTATAATACATTTACATATAGGCTATCAACGAAACATGTATTGATAAGTATGAAGTTCCTTATAGTTCTTGCATCAATAAATATAAACAAATTTTACTGAATTAATACATCATATTAAAATGTTTAATTTTACTAAATCAAATCACTAAATATTACTGAATTAGTGAACTTTACTGCATTGCTTAATTTGAATGAATTTCTAAATTTTACTAACATTATTACTGAATTTGTCTAACTAATGAGGGACACTATCAGTCCCTGATCCATGCGCGGGCCAATGCAAGATTAGAGAGTGCAAGAGAGAAAATAAGAGAGAAACGTTCATTTTATAACGTACATACCTTCCCTGCCTAAGTGTTTTATAATATTTAGTAACATAAACATGTTAGTTGTTATCGACTAAGCAAATTTTGTGCAAGGTTTCGGACAGTTTCGGATGTAAAAATTTAAGTTTTCGGAAACATGCGGGCACGACAAAATTTTCAGGGTTTAGGACACATTCGGACACGCCTGAACCAAAATCTTTCGGACACATTCGGACACGGACACTGAAAACCCCTCTGTCCGACTCACCCCTACTGTACACTCTTCAAGGTTTCCGTTGCTGCAAATGTTTAGAGGTATACATATACTCTTGCAAGATTTTAGTGCGTGAAAAGTTGCGCTTGTGTTATTCAGGGTCTAACCGACATTCTTAGAAAAGGAGTGGAGTTCCCTAACTACAGAAAACATCTGAAAACCAAAACTGCGGTTGTTAAAACTGCGAAACCATCATCAAGTCAAAAAAATATGAGGGGCTTTTGACATGTAAAATAAGACTACCTAATTGTACATCCCTCATTATTTATTTCACTCTAATACTCTAAAGCTTGTACTTTGTCCAATAAAAACATAAGCACAAAATGAAAATTGAAAATAATGGAATTCAGTTTCCGAATTATGATTAGTGGGATCGACATCCGTTGCCTTTATCTGGCTCTGTGGTTCACTTTTTTTCATGAAAAATTTACTTTCCACCCAAATATCAAACCTACATTATACTAATTTTAAAAATGACATATATACTTTGTATTTCAAATTATTTAAGTACAGCAGAAAACAATGACGTTTTTACGGAGTTCATGGATGACAGAGAACTACGCAGAAAGTAATTGTATTTGTTCTTTATTATTTAACTACTTTTTTCTGAAATGTATTAAAAATAATATTTCATTGCATAGCTAAGTGGAAATATATTTCGAATACGTTTATTTAATTAATACAAACCATTTCATAACCCAAACCAAAAGTAATTCTGAAAGTCTGACCGCCATATCCTATTTACCTATGAAAACCACGTATTGTTAACGTTTTTGGTGCAATCCCCGCAAGTACCATTTTTGTTCCGCTTGCTGCTGCTTCACTTTCAAAAAGTCTCGAATGGAATTTGTCATGCACACCGGAACTGCAGTTTCATATTCCTCGTTAATTTCTCTAGTTTTGTAAGAACTTCTGTCGTAGGCACGTCTATTAGCCTTGATCGGATAAGAGCTTCCTGCGACCAGATTAGCTGGGCCCCAATTAGGTCTACTAGCTAATGGCGGTATGTTCGGTGTAACTGTAGCGTGTTTCCTTCTAAGGCCCACTTTCTGCAAGCGAGCTTCCAAAGAGTCCCGTAAGTTTTGCGTTTGTTTTCGAGCTTGGAGTGCTCGCAAATGGTAGCGTTCCACAATTTCATCTTTCTCAGTTACTCTATCTTTGAATTTGCTCACAATCTCCGTGAAATTGTTAGGATCCTTGAAATGGTTGTGAAGTAGGGATTTCAACTTGTCCTTTTTATCAACCGCTTGTTGCATTTTATTTTGCTCGGCAATTATACGGAAGCGGTTGTTGTACGACCCCAGAACGTTCTGAACCATTTCTGCTCCATTGCAGCGGAAGTTTTCTCGTTCCGCGTTGATATTTTCCAAACGGTGGAAATTTTGTCGGTAGTCAACACGTAAAGAGTTTGTTTTGTTCTGTGTTAGCTGAAGTTCTTTATTAACCGTTTTGATGCCTTGTTTAGTCCTTACTATTCGGTCATGTCGAACTCTTGCCTTACCAAAGGTAATTCGAAGCATGGGCATTTGGGCGTGGGCCTCCTGCATCATGTGTTGTAACTCTTGAATTTTCTGGCTGTACTGATTGTGAAACACTCATACACTAAATTAAATTGAACTTAATACTGCCTGCTTTGGCTGTTCTTAAAACGTGTCTACTAATTTTTTTTAATTACTTGTTCCATTCTTTTAACTGATGAGGTTATCATGTCCTGTAGAGTATACATCATTGTAAAATTACTAAAGGATGCATCATTGTAAAAGTTCTTCATAGCTTTCAAGCTGTTCTCAAAGTTATGAGAAAGTTTCCAAATGAATTCATCCCATCTTTCTTCCGCCTTAGTGCCGAGAACAAAGTAATTGTTTTAGTGTGATTTAGAAATTCAAGTTTGGAAATTAGATTTTTAGTTCTGTGTAAACCTACCAACTGGTTTTCCATTCGTCGAATAACAAAAAACAGCTCTAATGAATTTTTCTTTTCTTTTTCAAGATTTTTTATAAACTCTTCTAGCTGCTTTTCATGGTCATCCATATACTTGTGCAAGTCCTGCAGTTTCTTCCTGTAATGCGTTAATTGTAGTACACATATTCACGAACAATACTTTGACATTGTAACGCGNTACTTGTGCAAGTCCTGCAGTTTCTTCCTGTAATGCGTTAATTGTAGTACACATATTCACGAACAATACTTTGACATTGTAACGCGACATTTTAAATCTTACTGTGTCTCTAAAATCCGTTTCTTGTATTCTGCACTGTTTTTTGCGAGAAGTAAATCCTGTTCATCCAGACCAAAAGAAATGGACTGCCACGTTTTTTCAAGCAAGTCTTGAATCTGTAGCGGTTTGGAACAATAGTTTTTGAAAATTCGTTTTCAAATATATTTGCTGTCCATTTGAAGTGCGAATAATATATGTAATGTAGACATAATATTTTCTACCTTCTTCTTTCGAATTTCATCTCGAACTGCCTGCTGAGTCGCCACAATTTGTGTCTCTGCTCTGAAATGTTTGCCTTCCATACCCTTTATTATTCTGTTTTCCTCAGCATCTTGTGCGGCACGGTTATGTTTTGCAATTAGAGCTTCTTGTTCAAGCTAAATGTTTTAATTTTGTTACAAGCAGTTTAGTTGGTGCTAGCGTAGATAATTAACCCGGAAATGATAAATATGATACTATAAAATTTACTGCAAGATTTATTTTCGTACAATGAGACATTCCAGTTTCTTCCTGTACTGTTCTTGGAGCTCAAATATGAAGTCCCTTTCCAGTTGATACCGGATTCTTTCCGATCTGTTCAGCGTCACTTGCTCTCTAAGTCTTTCCACAGCCCATTCTAGCTCATCTCGGCGGAAGTTCATGACGCTGACCTCTTTTCCATCGGGTCCTTCCGCACCAACGCTGCCATATTTAACCCATAATTTTTTCTCCTTTTTGCTCATTTTAGGTGCCTCTTTAGGCTCCTTTTTACCTTTGCCTTTGGCTGCCTTTTTAGGAGGCATCTTTGTCACGTGTTTTTATAGCTGAAACTATTGCAATTATTCTAAAAATTGCAAATTTGGTAGTTTTA
>JAHZNB010004533.1:0-11300 GCA_027744295.1 Callyntrura guangdongensis
CTTATTGATGAAGAATCGATTAGTGAAAACAGAATCTCAAAGTTCGAAATCGTTTTCGAGTTATCGCACGGACTGACATACAGACTGGCATGGAATACGATTAGTATATAGGATCATCATCATCATCAAGAGCAACCATCAAAACAATCAGATTATCGGTTCAAAAATAGATTATAGGCTCGGTCAGCTGATAGCAGCCAGTAGGAAAAAGAAAAAGGTTAACCCAAGTTTGACCTACATCACGTTGCTCAGAAAGTTTGTAAATGAAAGTTGATTTTGTTACAATTTCGTGAATAAAATACAATATTAACTATCTACACATGTAAATTGCATAAATTTGCTTTCTTGTACTTAAACGCTAACGTGGAAGGTACTTCAGCATATACAAAAGTAATAAATGTTAAGTCTTTCAGTGGTATACGTTTCACGAAACAATATTGTAAAACGTAACTTTATTCCACCATTCTGCTTAACAAAATTTAATTTGTTACAAACTATTTGTATTGTAAGCCATCTTTGGGACGGTTGAGAGGGTACTGCTATCATGAAAATGTGTGCCAGGAGTCTCATTCAGGATGGAGGTGAGTACATTCACTATTTACAGTTTACAGTACAATATTCACATTACGGATCTTTTTAAGCATTCTCCAACAACAAAAACATGGTGTGGAGGAGCTACTCTTATTAACTGCACAATTATAGATATAATTTCAATAAAAAGAAAATTAGGGCAAACACTCATGTCAGTGTATGGCTCAAATATAATTTTGTAAGTGTAGAACAGCACATCCGCCATGTGCACAAGTTCATGAATCCCACAACATTGTGTAACGTAATAAATTGTGAAATTTTCTACCCAAATTATTCACAACTTGGGCAATCTAGAAATATTCAATCTAACTCGACCAGGAAAAGCCTAAATGAAGATTTGTCACAATAGTTAGTTCCACAGTGAAAGTAAAGCTGATTTGATGGCGAGTTCTCCCATTTAGTATAATTACTTAACGACAATATTTCAGTACAAGAACACCTGCCAATATATTCCCATATAAACTCAACACCGCAAATTTGTTTTCCATATCGAAGGGCAAACTAACCAAACCTTTTATATTTTTGCATTAGGATGAAAGGAGTTAAGCAATTTGTAAAATTACATTTTCTCCACTATTCTCTACAACAGAAAAACAATTATCAATCAACCGGTTTTTAACAACTAAATATCTGGTTCAACGAAAGTGAAATGTATAATTCGGTTTGTACTGCGTTCGTAAATATATACGGCTTTAGCATGTTTATCCGCAATGCTTTAGGTTTGTTTAAAAAAACGTCAGAAAGTTTCTGAATTAAGGACGAATATTAATTTGCCGTGTGTAGCACACAATACTTTATGACATTTCTATGAACCTGACATATGACATGAACTCGACAAGACTCGATAAATTGAAGCAACATTTCGATTTTACTTCTTTGTTTGAGCACAGTAACTTTTATCTATAAAACCACCTCTTGTTTAGTATGATATCTTCGATACCCGATGGAACCGAATTTAATTAAATCCGCAATTTACTACCTAACTTTAATCATATCGGTAAAATTCTCAGAAACACGCGGAGCATTAAAACATTATTGGTTCAGCAAACAAAAACAATGTTCGTGATTTTTTACGCCACTAACTTGCGTTTTTTAAATTCATCCAAAACAAAACCTCATTTTTGAACCCGATAGTCAATTTGCATTTCTTTTCTATCTACATTTAAGTTACACTCTCAATTTCCTCTGAAACATTCATTTTGTCCTGGTATCTTCATTCCTCATATTGCAGAAATAATAATACTTAAATACGAGGCCTAATCTGCAAATCCTAGCTAATAATTTTCAATCCTTTTCAGCTTTTCGGGACGCATAAATTTTCTACTAACATTCGCAAAATATCTTTCGCACATTGCAAAAGATTTCGGACATTTGAAAAGACTAAGGTAGCAATAACATCGAAGAACTAATGCCCAACACAAATATTAAAAGTATCTAACAAACAAATATACGCCTACTAATATTTTTTATCGCCATATAGCTACTTATCAGAGCAAACTAATTTTCCGTAAGAAAGAACAAACTAACTTTGACTATATTTGCAATAGTACAAAAACAGGTAATTTATAACTAATAAGATAATCAGTTTTACTACTCTATAATACGTAAAAGTGGTTATTCCGCTACCGGTAGTTTACTTATACGGCAAAATTTTCCCTGGGATTTCCCACTGACTTGGAAACAAACTACAGCGCAAGTTTCCATGTCACGTTTTGCAACATTCATTGCAATTTTTTGTTAAGTATTATTCCCGGTTTTTAATCGTAGGCATCGATACTTTGGCAAAGAAAATTTTGTCATAAATGCTTGACTGTCTCTACAGTACTGTGCGTTGTATTCCTTGTTTCTGAATTCCTCAGGGATTCAAAGTATTTGACTATCGTTTAGAAAAGAAATTTTCCTGTGAATTACTAAGCGAACACCATAAAAAACAATTGTTTGAGTTGAAAACAAGAGTTTTGCATAGAGTAATTGAAATGGCTTTACTAAGTTTGAATTAGAGATACTAACTAGATATCTCGTCTCATTCTCTACGTGAACTGTTAAAACCACAAATAACAAGATACAATAACGAACTTATTTTACAAATTTGCAAAAATTTTGTGCTAATACCGATAGCCAATTAATTGTACGAACTAAAAAAATTCGGTTTTATGCACTGAAATAAATTTAGCTTTCTAAAACTTTTATTGCTGACTGTTCACCTTTTTTATCAACTATAGTATACTCATTCTGTACTAATGCGCGCTACATGTACTCTAAATATCAAAATACTAAAGTAAATTTTAAGTTGAATGAAAATACAGTAATATATTATATATTTAAATCACAATTTTAAGAATATCCACCATATGTCGTTAAAAATAAAAGACATTGACAAAATTCCTATCCAATGATATATTCCTCGACATATTTCAATCCGTTTCCACTAGCATTTATTGGTGATTTCCGAGGTGATGGACACCTCGGAAAAACAGATTTTATGCCGTACTGTTTACTTCATTTACTTTTATTTTATCTCAGTTCACACGTGATTGATACAATTTGGGCAGATACCCTTTAAAAACTGAACGTGAAAATTTTTGTTACCTAGTAAACACCCCCTTTATAACCGGCCAAAAAAAATTTAAATGAAACAGACCAATTCGAAACTGATAGAAGTAAAAAAATGACCGTAACAATTACTAATGAGATTTGTTTCGTTCCAAAGTAATTATGTAAAAGTACAGCTATTTTTAAATACCTAAATGGGCAATTGTTTAAGTACATTGTCGTTCTTATTCAAAGTTTTTTTTAGCACAATGCGATCTTTTAAACTAAGTGCTTATGTTGCTGCTAAATTTCAAGTTACAATTGGATAGATTACGTATCTCATAATTTCAAGTAGTTTACTTATTTCCTTACATTCTTGCTGGCTAGTTTAAATTCCCTTACGTCTTAAGACCCAAGTATACAATTAACCATGCTTAAACTCCATTGAAAATTTAGATAATAATGTGCTGTGCGAGTTGGTTAAAGTGTGCAGGATGCATTCGATGGATCTAAACCAATGCAATGGCTTGACAGATTTAATAAACGACTTATCATTAATTATCTGATTAAAAACCTAGAAAATAGTTATAACCCCAATCCAAACGTTAGCAAAAATGAACGGACATTATCAACATTCGCATTGGATTTTCAAACTGGTTTGCCTTTTGCTAAACGTATTCCCTACATCCGCAAAAGTTACGTTTGAAATTTTGGATAAATTAAGTCCCTCCGATGGTAATCTACACCAAAATGTACGAAGTTTTCTGGCAGATAAGCAGCGCGATTCACAAGATAAAATTGTGTCGCTTTTTGAAAACTTGGGTGAAATTGTTGCACCGCTGAAAGCTGAAAAACCGTTCATTATTGTGACAAACTACCTTGGAATTGATATTAAGCCTTCCAGTTACCCAATAATTATACGAAAACTGATACCAATTCTCAAGTTTGGTACTAGTACCCGGTACAGCGTCGAATGGGTGGGTGGTAAAGTTAACTCATGCAATGGATCCTGCAACCTGGAAAACATAAATTGTCCTCCATCTCAATTTTATAATCGTATACAACGGGGAGAATCTCACTGTTCGGTTTTATTTTACAAGAAAGTGTCAGTTAAGATTAAACCATGGAGTAATGTAATCCACGTGGGACTATTTTTACCGCCGTACTTACTCAAAATTAAATCTATCCTGGAAACCAAGCTCTTCACATTTCCTTCAAACGCATATAAATTGATTTACGCGGCGACACCCCGGTCAATGCAGAATTTCCATGTCCTGGTACGTTGCAGTGGTCAATCAAATTACTCGAACGTCACATTGTATGACTGGATGGAGAAAACATATGTGCTAAAAAGTTCTGTTCCTTCGACGGACGGAGAGGTGTTTTTGATAATGACGGTGGCAAACGATGTGCAAGGAAATTCCGTTTCAATTTTAAAGAGAGTGGATTGTTCGTATTGTATTTCAGTGGTTACAATGGACTTGAAACAATTTGGTAACCAAAGCATCGTGGACTTAAAAAGACATTCAGAAATATCCCTAACTTGGATGGGTACGTCGGATTCAGCGAAGGACGCTGTCGCTTCATACGTTAATTCAGTATCAAAATATTTTGATTCTTGTTTCAGCAATACCGACAAATACGACAGATTTGTCAATTTAAACATCAAAGATGAAGATAGTCGATTCCATTATGGCATGTATAAAATCCTAATGGCCGCAATGAGTAACTCAAGCTATCGTATAAGTAGTGAATCCATTTGCGAAAATGCCAAGTTGCTAGAGAAGCATCTGAGCAACAAAGAAATGAAGTTGTTGATGAATCGTAACCCTGTATGGTTTGTTAGAGAACAACAAAGTAGTTTACTTGCAGTAGTCAGAAACTTGCTTGCCATTGACATACAAGCAAGCAACCTCCGCTTTATTGCTTGTGGTCACCGCGGTATCCAGTCACTTCCGTTTGAGGAGCTTTTTAATGTGTACGACAAGTATATATGGTTATGTCTTGGAGTGAGCATTTCTCTTTTGGCATTGAAACTGTCTGCGCGACATCAGTTTGCAATTACGCGAAGCACCAGAGCTGTCTTTCAACGTGTGGTCAATTATTCGTACTTAACAAATTGTTTGAATTTACTCAAGGTTCTTTTGGAACAAGGTGACCCACTTCCACCCCAATTTGCAAAACTCGATTTATATCGAATTTATACATGCGGCTTTCTCATCTGTGGCGTAGTTTTGAGCAACGCTTACAAAAACACTAACGTTTACAACATGATTACAAAAAGGGAGCCACTTTTCTACGAAAAATTGGATCACTTGACTGAAGACAATTTTACCATCTACAGCCGTATTTTGTTTTTGGAATCTGAAATCCGTTCGCCGGTATATAAAATGAAAAATAAACATTTTGTACTGACGAAAAAAACAAATCCATTAGCAATAACAGAAATTTTTGAAGGTCGACCCGTAATGACAAAATCTAAGAAAACTCTAATCGAAAAAATTCGGGAGGTATCTCAAATGCATCCAGATATTATTGCTCAGCTAAGAAATTTCACTGAGACAGCAGATATGCTCGATCGCGGTAATTTAATACCATCAACTGAGAGATTTGATAAAAAGCTAACAGGTACAATGACCAAATTGTTATTTGAGAGGGAGCACCAGTGGTTCATACATGATCTTTTAGAATGTCAAAAGACGGCGATTGTACTTCCTCAAAGTACAATTAAACGATACATCCAAGAAGTCAAATCGCAAGGGCTTTCAGCGATTTCAATTGGATTAGAAACATACGCCACTAAAGTATTTGCGTTGAATGTAGATAATTTTATTCCAAGAACAGCTTTGGAAGCAATATCTCGCCTCAAACAATCTGGAATTGTAAGTTGGCTACCCAGTATTTCTAGCGACCAACGCCCTTTTAACCAATATGAGGCTCCACCTCCAGCACCAGCAAATCTAAAGGGGAACATTGTCATTATATTTTTGGTCTACACCTTTGGCCTGACACTAGCCGTATTGGTGTTCATTGCAGAAAACGGAAAAAAACCGACTAAGCGATTTTGTTGTTGTGTTCACAAGCTGTCTAGAATATTCAAAGAGCGAATTGCAAATATTTTATGGATTACTGGTTTACTTTGGCAAATTGTTTTACTAATAGTCGTTAAATGGAATAATCACATATTATAATTTAAAATATTTGCATTCCACCATTTTTGTAAACTTTTTAAGGTTCACCTAAAACACGTTGTTTATAAAGTTCGTAAATCAAATCTGATTTTAATTCACTTTCTTGACTAAAATACAATATTGTTTCTGCGTAAACGTAAGATTGCATCAAATTTGTTTTTTGTAAACACTTGTAAAATATGTCCGTTAACCGCATGACCAGTTTCGATATTTTCTATCCAAATAATACGTAGGAGATAAAATTTATTATCTTAAATTTGTAGTACTAAACATGATATATTTTGAAAAATATTAATACTTTATCAAAATCAAGATACTATTAAGTTTTAGTTTACCGTGAATAAATAACTTGGATTCATATTTGTCACGTGGTAATTGACCATTCGTTTCATTGAGCATAAAACGAGAAGAGTGTAAATACACTCTGGTTTACAACTACTGAAAAAGTTGTGTTTAAGAGATGATGAGATATTATTATAAACATGTAAGTATGTATAAACATAACCCTCCCCTACACTCCCTACACCCCCACCACACACAGTTGGTGGCAAGGATATGCCACCCGTGTGGACATATGTGATTAGTGATTCGTATTGATGAGCCATTGTCACTGGTAGGGGTCAACTATTTTTATTCAAACTTTGCAAAACGTCATCACTACTCATTATCTATCTGTTCACCAAGTTTCAGGTATGGTTGTCATTTGTTTGTTTGCGTAGTGTACAGGTTAATGTTTGCCCCTCAAAAGTCTTATCTGAAGAGGGTAGGCCTTTTCTAAAGTTCGTGAATTAAAGGCTATAATACACTAAATGGAGTAGGGATTTCGTGAATTATAAGGTATACTAAATGGAGTAGGGATTTAGTTAATTACAAGGTATACTAAATACTTTTTTCAATACATATAATAACGTAATACATTCTTAGTAGAGTGGTCAAAGTGAAAATGTTTAAAATGGCAAATTTCTAATCAAATTAATTACCATTAATCAAATTAAATACTTACTGTACAACAATGTCAAGCCGACTTGGCGTTTTTTACTGTAATAAAACTACTAAACATATATATTAAAACTGTTTCCAAACTACATAAATAGGCTTGTGATAACTATAGTAGGACTCGAAAAACCAACAACTTAGAGTAGGTACATTTGAAAAGCAAATGTCAATGTGAGTGTCACGATTTTTTCACGATGGAAGAGTCGTTAGTGTTCAGGTGAGATTCGAATCCGAAGTCTGCAAATATCTGTATAATGTCAGCATTTTCTTTATTGGAAAGGTCCAAGTTTATAACTCCAACGAAAAGTACATCTCCGCCTCCTCTTGATAAAGACGTCTGCAACATTTGTTGAAATTTTGGTTTTGGAAGCGTGGGAGACTTGTAAATTACAGTTACGCTACACCACCGTACATTACTGTAACAAAAATGCAATGTCCATCTCGTGATTGTTCTGTTACGACCAACGGGTGACAAATCGCTGAGGTACTTATCATACCATCTGAAACAAAAACAAAAGTAGAAGATATTTTAATTTAAAAAAGGCACGCAGGCTTGTTTTTTATTATAAAATTGTCACCTTTGATGACCTGAATCATTTTATGAATATTTGATGCCAAATATTAACACGGTTTAAGTAGCCAACGCATAGTCTTAACTTTATTTTTTATATATTTCTTTTACCGCTTACACATTCTTTGCGTTGGTTTAAATGAAAAACAATAACTTTAAAAAATTTCGTCTTATATCTGCTCATTTTACCTCGACAAAGTATGACACCGTTCAAACAAAAATACTGCTACTCTGGTAAGGTTTATATCTGTGAACAAAATATCCTAAAGTCTCACAAACACCTTATTTTGGCCCAAATAGTAGAGTTTCTCCATTTTCAATGTAGATTTAATATCGGTCCGAGCATTGATTTTCACATTTTTGCCTGTTGATAGGATTTTTGATAAATGTAATTTGCTCAGAAATTTCGTAATGTTATTAAAAAGTTACCATGAGCCTTTTTTCATGCAGTTACTACAAAAATTTGAAAGTCCTTACAAAAAACTGCTGTTCAAACATAAACGATGGTAAAGATGTGGTTAAGAAGTTGTCGTTTTTCCCCTTTTAATAATTTTCCCTTTTTCAGAACGTCTTTTAAAGTCTTAACATATATGCCTGGCTGCCATAACTTTTTATGTCTTATCGTCACGATTTACATAATATAAATAGAACGTAAAAATCCTGACGCATCCTGGCAATCCGTTTGTCGATAGATGGATGTTTTGACTTGACTGTTTTCCGTCTAGGTACTCAGCACAATCACCGATCAATGTTTCTATGCATTTCGCAATTTGCACAAACGAATCGTCAAAGCGTGCAAATTCTAATTTCAATTTATACCAAAATCCCACAGAAAAAAAACACCACGGTTTTTTGTGCACAGGTGGACTGCGACAAATGCCATCTTCCAGCCATCTCTCGGTCTGAGTACCTCACATCCAGAGCTATCGGGACCTGCGGCTCCGCCATTCCCTCCAATATTCCCCGCCAATATTCCGCAAATATTCCCTCGCCATTTTCTTCGTTGTCAGTAGTTCAGGTGGTCGGGGGATAGTAATGGCGGTGGTGCTAATGGATGGGAAGCATTACATTGGTCTTTTTGTTGCACGAAAATTCCTGACTTTATGACGCCATTATGGCCTCATAATGTCTTGTTTGGTGCGCTTATCAAGTATCATCGTCATCACTATGATAGTGGTTATCCACCTCTTGTGCATTCTCACCTGAAATTCTATCCTACTCTTAGCTTACAATAAAATATGATCCTCCTTTTGGTGAGTTAGTAAATATTGGAGTTGTTTTTGGTTGATGCAATTTCTGGTGATACTAATTGTATTACCAATTTCATAACTGTATTTGAAAATCGCTATGAGCCATTCTCGGAAGTACTTGCAACAATACTTTAAATGTCGTCTTGAAAAAACCTCTCTATCAAGTTATGTGGTGGTAGTAGCGACGTGAAAAAGTTCCTAACCAGAACTTTACATAACTCAAATTTTTTGCTAATGAAAATACATTTAAATAATACAAATTGACTGGAAGTATCGCCGTCATAATTTTTCCCAGATAATTTATATAGTATAAAACCCCTTTTCTATGTACATACCCAAGTAAAGTCTTTTGTTTGAAGTTTTCGCTTTTTAACTCGGACGGATCTGGTTAGGCCCCTCAAATTCCAGATTTAAAATTGCCAAAATGGATTTTTCTCTCCTAGGCGCCAGTCGAGAATAATCAATTTCTAAACCGAGCCGCCACTTCGTTCAATAACCCAGATAGTACGAACTATATGTAGGTCCAACATTAGAACATTGTTGTGGAATATTAGAGCAAACATTTTGTGTATCAAAAGAAGCCTCTACATATTCAGTAGTGTACAAAAGCATCCAGCTGAATACGTAAGATGCATTATGTTTGATTTGACAGCATTTGTAAAGTTACATTGTCTTAGTGTAATGTAGAGCTTGAAGGGAAAGCAGGAATAAATCGCAGTGCTTGTGGATCGGTATTTTTCATTACAAATAGAAAATTGGAAAATGTATAGTTTAGATTCCATAAAAACCTTTGATTCGACTGCAATTTTAAAACCCTGTTTGAAGTTAGTTTTAGAATTTATGTACACTGACGCCTCGTGCTTCAAAACAAAATATTTTAAAACGATACCAATTTTTTGTCTTTTCAAAACGCTTTAGGGTTAAAATCGTAGTTTAGCCAAACGAGCATACGTTTTTGTCGTACTTTAATTTGGTTACAAAAACAACTTTTATCATCTCAGGCCCATATAATTTTTTATTACATCGATCTGCGCGTGCACAAGATTATCCATCTATTAATACATTTTGAGAAAATATGATATTTTTGTTTCTAACATCAAACATTTCAATTTTACAAAATGATTCTACTGTTAGATTTTAGATATTTATTATGGATTAAAATAAATAGTTTCTTGTTATGTTAATAATGACTTTGATAATAATTGGAAAAGCAAATTTAACCTGAAGTTTTATAATTGATTCCTCGTTTCGTCGAGCATATGCTTTTGCTTCTAAAAGTTCGGCTCACTTCATTTTAGGTACTTTACTTTATGTTCTTTAGGCTCCTTAAACGCTGCACGTGATACTACTAATCGAAGTGGCTGGCATACCGGGTACCTAAATAGAATTTACACAAAAGAAATATAAATATAAAACCACGTTTAGCTAAGGTATGTAAAATGTGTTACCTAAATTGATGCAAAAATTTTTATACACAAAATTTGCATAAATTTTTACATATAAAATTTTTATTTTACATTCCCGTTTGGTTGGATCGCTTGAGTAAGTTATGTGTATTGGGAGTATTTTGTGTTATTGGGTGTGTCTCCTATGAAAAATACTTGAATGCCTGCGATTGAACACCGAGTCCCGAGTTCACGCGCGGGGTGTCATTTGTAGGCAAAAGATAAACCAAAATGACTAGTTTAAATATTGACCCCATATTCACCCCCGTGGTTGACAAACTTTGCTTAAAGTATATTCTATATATGTGATTGTATCAAGGTTACATGTGTGCCAATTTTAAGCTAAAACGGCTAAGATTACGCTATGCTATGTCCTCAGTCCTCATATACACCGCATATTGTTGTTGATTGGCACTACAATATGTGTGGCGCGCGAACAAACGACGTTTTCAATCGTAGACATTCAACTTTTCAATCTTATAACCCTTCCTATATATGCAACACATTGTTATAATGGTATAGTATGTATGTATGTATGTAGGAATATGGTAAAGTATTTTCCTTTTCAAAAATCTCATTAATTTTACATATACCCAAAATCAATAAATCTATCATAAATATCCATATTAGATATCTTTGAAAATTTATAAGTTTTTTTGTAAAAACTATTTTATGATTTGCTGTTACTCAGTTTAAAATTGTGACTTTGCTAGCATTGCAAAAT
>JAHZNB010004534.1:0-12837 GCA_027744295.1 Callyntrura guangdongensis
ACGGACCAACATGCTTAAATGCTGCATAAATACAAATTCAAAGGTCAGAAGGCGCCGCCAAATCGGAAGGTTAAATTTAAATAAGATACCCCATTTTCTGTGGCGTTTGCGTGCGTGTGTGTACTGCGTACGCAGATGAGCGCGAGCGAGAGTGATATGCATATGTATTCAAGTTATTAATTTACATCAAGAATGCTAATGAACCTTTGTTGGTTTTCAATTGTAATTGTTGTTATCCTCAACCGTACTGTAACGTAATCATTTTGCGGATAGAATCACGCAGACAGGATAATTGTATGTCCTTCCTTACCATAGCCGCACCAATAATAACCATTGAATAATTATATCCTGAAGCAACAATGTAGTATAAATTGCATGAGAAACTGTCTTGTATTTCAAGCAGTATTTATCTTCTATTCCTTTTCTTGTGAAATTCTCAAAAACTTCACTTTCGCACAAATTGTTAGTTACCTAGACGATCTAGGCAGGGAAAAACAATAATGACCATTTTACCATTCTGATTTCTGGGAGCAGTTTATGTTACAGCACCAAATTTGCATCCTGCTGTTGCATTGTTGGTGTAATTGATGAGATCTTCTTGGTGCAACAATTACACACACACACAAACAGTATATACAGCTTTTCCGTAATATCAGCGGTAGAGGTAGCCATAAAAATTAAATTAGGCAATCATAATAAAATAAAGAAATGCAGAAGCACCAATGACGAAGGTAAACAAACAGATAACCTTTTTTACCGTTTAAACGCACACACATGCACTTTGTTGTTGCTGTTTGTTGGTGCATTTCTCATTTCTATATAATGAATCGCCATTTTGCATCGGTATTATTATCATCATCAATCATCGTCGTCATTCACCCCCAGCTTTTAAGTTAGTCAACAGGCCATTTTTTGTACATGGTGTCCTTGCCTGGGTTGTTGTAAAATGGCACGCTGTTCTCTCTCTCTCTCTCTCTCTTTCTCTCTGGTTGCATGAGAGAGCTGTTTTGTAGTGGAGGACTATTTGAGGATGATGAATAGAATGTGGAATGCGTACCTACGTGACGACAAACTCAACGCGGTTTTTTTTGGCAGGTGAATTTTACCGTTAATAATGATGATGGTGCTTTAATTTAAAGAGAGGAATAAAAACGCACATGAACAATTTACTAAGCCGCTACACAAGGTAAGGTAATACTAATTGTTAATCAAGTCTCAAAGTCTCTCCCTGTCACATTATCGAGTAAAGTCATGCTCCTTCAATGCTTTAAAGGAACAATTTTTTTTGAAAAATACAGTGGCAGTACGGCAATAACTTACAGCAGAGTAGAATTGTGCTTACTTTGTTTTGTACGATGGCGGGGGGAGAGGAGGGGAACAAGTGGAACCTTTTAAAAGCAAGCAGGAAGGCTATTCATAACAATCGAAACAATTACCAACAATAGGCACACCGTACGCAATGCTCAAAGTATCATCGATGCAATTTTGGTAAAATACAGACATACTGGCTTGTATTAAATTCCTCCATCCATCTATCATTCCTCTTCTCACTAAAAAAATCACTAAAAAATCCCCTTCATTTGAGTGTTGCAAAAAAAGCAAAACAAAACTTTGTTTTTGCTGTTATGGCTCTCTCTCTGGCTTGATTGCTATTAGGAATGAAATTGTGACAACAAAGTATATCTGGTGACGATAATCTTTATCGCGTTGTAAGAGTATAAAACTGAATGTAGTAAGTAAAAGTTTGATGTGAGATGTGCATGATAGCCAAAAGATGCGTGCGTGCAGATGTGGGTACCCTGTTTACTACGTGCAGGCTCTGCAGTTGGTTTTTATTTTGCATCTCTCTCTCTCTCTCTCTCTCTCTCTCTCTCTCACTCTTTTCAAGAGTCCGCTTGTCATCTTGAAATCGCAATCACAGCAACAATAGAGATTCACAAAGATATATAGTAAGTAGTGTGTAGAGAGTGGATAGCCTGACTAACAATCAATGCTCAATGGCAATCCTCGTGACAGGGGATAAGTGTGCGTACTTGTACTCACTCTCACAGAGTCTCTCTCAGCAACCTAGAACGCAGCGTCGCGTCGCCGTTCGGCGTTCGTTGTTAGCGTTCAAACAGCAGCAGTGATAGTGCTGCTGTTTAGTTTGTTTGCTGCTGTAGCAAGAAAAAAAAGTGTTACGATGGTACAGCTTAAGTGGAGCAGTCGACGACCCAGCTTTATTATTATTATCATCATTATTATGTTTCCATTATATCAACAATCACAACAGCTTGCAGCTAACAGGGATTTTGTGCACCAGCAGACAAGTAAGCAGTTGTGATGGTGGTATGGTGGTAGGTAGTAAGAATCATTGTTTTTTTGTAATGTTCGCCAGCTGCTACTTTTAGCTGAGCACTGGCCATAATAGCACATTTTTTCTGCTAAACATCATAATAATAATCCAATGATAAAAAACATGCTTTTATTAGGAAAGAAGGCAATATCGAACAAAACCATGACGTTCTTTAAATATTGGATTATTATTGCTACTTTTTGCGTTTTGGTTGTGTGTTCATCTCTACTACTACCGTGTTTGTACTAGTTTGTAGTGTGTCTATTTATTTTCATCCACACGGATATTTTTATTGAGTATCTGGAGACTTGCGATTAGACTCGTGTGTGTGTTCTGTGCAAATTTTTGCACTGATTGTTTGGGAATTGGAAGTTGAACGTTATTGGACGAAGGAATTCCAATGGAATTTTTTGTGGGAGATTGCGATAGAGTATGTATTGACAGCCTGGGATCAAACTCATCTGTCATTTCTGAACACAATGATGATGACATACGTAAGTTATGAGTTCGTAACAAAGTAATAAGTTATTTCGTACAAAATTGAATTGTACAAATCCTTTTGGACAATTGCAACATGTCCAGAAATAGGATGAGTATGCAGTAGGGACTAGAAATACTATTAAGCTGAGATATGTAGCATATAAAAGTTATAGGCGTTACGTTGGTCTCCTGTATGCGTATTACAGCGGATTTATTTCTAATCCCCATGCGTGTGGAGGCATAATAGTCATAAATCATAAATAAATTGACTACCCTGTCAATTATCTTTTGAACACGCCAGCACTGCCTATTTCCTACATTGTATTCTCATCTTGTGATGATGATGGGGTCATTGACGACTTGCAAAACTCGTCTTCAAACTTGAATTCAAGTGATATGTGCATTGATGCAAGAACGGCTAATTTTAAATGTAGCATCATCACTTTGATTGGAAGAATAAAACAAATGCTATTTAATTTTGGTAGTGATGTGTTTGTCATTGTTGTGCACGGTATGGTTTTTTATATACTAACAAACGCAAATGAAAAAATGTTTAGACCTCACATGCACGTGTGTATATTCCTTAAATACCGACACAAAGCCTGCGCAGAATTACAGTGTGTACAACATAGATTTTGCGGTCTTAATAAATTCATTTCCTTAATACCTCTTTCATCTTAGCTGTGTATAATCGCATCAAAGTTGCACTGTCTTCATCAGTGTTCAAATTATTTATGTCTACCAACGCCAAAGTACATCTTATGAACAAACTATAAGACTGCTTACACAACAACGCAACGCAGGTACGGTTGTAGTTGTGGTTGCACCATCTAACATGGTATTGTTGATTATTTTTTTAAAAACCTCAACTTGAAGAAACATGTGTGCAGGTATAAGTTTATGAAAGAAAGAAAATGAAGATGATGCTGCTGCTGACATTTTATATGTATCTCTGATGTTTGCATCATCATCAC
This sequence comes from Callyntrura guangdongensis, assembly GCA_027744295.1. Taxonomy (NCBI): domain Eukaryota; kingdom Metazoa; phylum Arthropoda; class Collembola; order Entomobryomorpha; family Paronellidae; genus Callyntrura; species Callyntrura guangdongensis. The sequence goes on from JAHZNB010004534.1 coordinate 3,790, forward strand.
CAGACTAACGTTCAGCGTTGTTACTAGCCCGACAAGTCGCGACACAAGGAATAAGGAGTGGCCCATACTCCTGGCACAAATTCGAGTTGAGTAAGTTCGCTCGTGAAAATAAAAGTAATCTTTGCAAAGTATTTACCTACTTGACTTGATTTTTACGTTCGATTTTTATATCGTATTTCAAAAGTAACGAGATAACTGCAATTGACAACCTTGTGTTGTTCTTAAAAGCATGTATGAAGACGGTTAATTTAGACAGAAAAATGTAACTAATATTATGCGCATGTACAGTACAAATGGACAATAACGTCATGTTCATTTAAATTTGGTTTTAAATCGAGCTGACATACATTTTACCACGATGTATCGTGCACACTCATATATGGAGGGTGAATGATGATGAAGCAGAATAGGTGCACTATGAATTGTAGGCCATCCTTTTTTGTCTGCAGCGCAAAAAAAATGATCCATTTACATTGCACGACTATGTAAAGTCCTGACGGATTCTTATCCCTCACATTTCGCGACCTTCGAAGGATTTCAAGAAATCCGTAATTCATCATACCCGACAAAATTTTAACTACGGAGGACGGGATCAAATGCCCACCAATAATAACATTATCATGGATGAATAAGTTTCCGTTGGATATATTTTGATTGGTGCCACCCAGTTAAACTATATGCACTAGTATGTCGCGGACTACGTAGGCATTTGGAAAAATAGTATGCACGCCAACTATTATCCTCTTATAATGTATTCGCACATCTTAAATTGATAACTGAACATCGAACAACAAGCTACTAAAATATTGTAAAACCAAAGGCTTTATATTGATGCGTCCATAAAGTAGTGTATAACTGGTTCCTGGTATGTGCATTTTCATAAATCCTTCTGTCGAGTTATAACAATGTCGAGATTTCGTACACGTTCAAAAAAAGTTTACGTGGCTTTATAAAGCCGCAAAAGTAGAAAATTTTGTTGACCCAGTCCTACCACTATATGGTATATGTGCGTGAAGCCACGACTTACTTTTTTGCTAATAAACAAAGTGCATGGAGGTATAAGTTATCATCACTGATCACGTTATTGTCTCAATAAGTGGAGGAAGGGAAAGCGTTCGGCCTTCCTCGCAATTATCCTGATTACATTTTTTATGACTAAGTTTTTATCCGTTTTCATTTTATAACATATTTGTTTCAACTCACTTTGGTATGTATTAAAAACGCACGTGTGTGTACGTATACAATGTTTAACAGCCTGACAATGGGGATTCAACTTTTTTTATACATAAAAAAGCCATTATATTTCTATATAGACCTCTAAATGTCCTCCTCTGCGTTGACTTCGTGTGGTTCAACTGGGTTCACGGCTAATAGCAATAAATAAAATGTATGACATAAACTTATTTCCATATAGACTCCCAACTCTCCTGCTTGGTTTGCTAAAATTTGCAATCTGTATATCTCTTCACTGTTCTTTTGCCTAAATAATTTGCATACCTACTTGCATCTGTTGGAATATGCTTGGATATTCTGAAGTCTCTACATGTGATTTACGTGCGACTATTAAAAAATGTATACATCATTATTGCTGAACGTAGCTGTGGTTTCCATGAACTCATTGATTGAATGTACAATCAATCCAGTCAGCCAAAGAGTATCTTATTAAACACCGTCATCCACAGTATTGGAGAATATTATGAAGAGAATCTAAATAGGTAGGTATAGATTATAAAGCATGTGTGTACGCAGTGGTTCTCTCGAGTAGTTACTCACCGACGATCAGTACACAGTCTTGTTGGAGGTCTTTTGTTTTCTTAACTTGGTCATATTGTTATACAATCTGGCTGAGAAAAAAAACTTGATAAAACATGAAATGTTTCGTGAAAATGTACATCACGCGTTTTCGTGGTGAAGGGTGAACGATTTTAATGAGGAATAGGTATTGGGCTGGCAAGCAGATGCCAATGTTAGTAATGCGAAAGGTAACTTTGATCAGCTTGAAAATTTGGTCTTGAAAAGAAAAAAAACGACATAAAAATAATACACGTGAGCAAGTAGGGATGGTGTTAGATAGGTGGAAAATAATGACACATGGAGAGGGTATAACGACTGGATTTGTGTAGAGTATTTTTGTGGGTTTGAGTATGTGTGTAGGTCAAACTGGCAATTAATGAACTTGACAAGAAATTGTAGGATGATTCAGCTTATTGAAGAAAATGCAGGCTCATATGAAACACCACCGTGGTGAACACGGATACATACATGAAATGTGGTCATTTATTTGCGTCAGGACGTTTCGTCCGTTCGACTAATATAATCAGGACGTTATTAAACCTCATTTTCGTCATATAATATTTGTTTATGAATAGCCATTTCCAAATTGGTCAAATGATTGTGGGAGACGTTTGTTTATTTTTAGTATTTTTGCAGGAAATGGAAAAAATACAGGAAATTGGAAGGATGATTATGGGGTGGAAATTTAGATGTTTTATAGATTATTTTATAACCCTCTGTAAAAAATGATATAATCAAAAATTGATACATGCTTAAAATGTTATGTAACAAGGTTGTTTGGTCTTCAAAGTAGAAAACATATGTGCGTGGCGTAGTAGACATATCAGAATTATTATAAAGGTGAGTACTATGAGCATGTTAAGTCCAGATAATCATAATAAGAAAGTATTAAAATCCAAACGACCAACAATAATATCGTTTCTAGCATAAGCTGTTGCGAACCAAAGCCAAAATATCAATGTGCACAGCAATAATAAATAGCCATAAATACACAGTCTATAAACAACTACATGCAGTTTTTTATTACGATAAGATAACTTTTTGTTAGGAAACAATTTTGAATTTCATCATCGCGTCGACAAAGGGGAGAGAGAACATGTTTCTATTATTTGAGTATGTGGCAATTGGATACTTGATAATGAAATCTGTCTAAATCAACATAGCGAAAAGGGCAAGACGATGATAATGATGATGAGGATGGTCAATTGGGCAGCTTATTGTCTTCGTCAGACGAGCAACTGCAGAAAATGAACAACAAAACTAGTCTATTTAACTAGAGAGGTTGTGATTACTGTATGGAGTAATGCATCAATGATTTCTATTTAAATGGCAGTCGACCGAGAGTAGGCACTCTGAGAACTGGTTAGGTTGGAGACACCCTTGCGATAGAGTATAAAAGTAAGCACGGCAAAATCTCCTGCAATGCAGCAGCCGAGCAGCCAAGTAAAATTTATATCCAATTGACTTTGACGACGTGTATTTTGCAAATTCACATTTTGGTAGTGACACTGCACTGTTCTCTAAAAGAGTAGGAGAGCTCAATTGGGCTGTTGTATTCAGTAGATTTGTTTGTAGAATAAATAAAAGTGCATTTTAATGGTTCATAATGCTTAATTAGTGAGCACGCCACCAACACGGTTACCAAATCCGATGGCAGCATCCTGTAATTTTTCATGGCGTTGCACTGCAGGTGCAATGGTAATGATAATAATAAAGCAAATGAAGCAAGTGCGTTAGAGAACAGTGACGACGACGACGACGATGATGATGATGGGCTATCTGTACAACTTGGTGCTAACTGCTAACTTGAAATCACACATCACGTAACGACGGATGGTAATGGTGATATACTGCACGACTTGATGCATACATACACTGACGTGGTGTTATGTCTACCAACCGTACTAAATAGTCAAAAGTGCAGAAAGTACCTACCGTAAAGTGTAAAGTTTAGAAAAAAACTTACATTACAACTCCTCACCCGTTCGCGCCACAAATATTTTAACTCCAACGCGCACCTGAATCTTCTAGCAGTGCACCATACTGCATCCACACAAACCACACAGCGGCAAAGATTTTTTTACTCTTACAAGTAGGTGTACTGTAAATACGAAGCGCGATGTTAGTTAGCTATCTCTGAGTAATTGTAACATAACGAATAACGACGTCACCGAATAAAGAAAATATTATAAGGTAACGCAATCAAAGCAAGCAGCAAAGAGTAATTCCTATCGCGATGATGAATAATAATGGCTGGCGATAATCATCATCATCACAATCAGTTTGTGTGATGTTCAAAAGTGGGGAAAAAATTAATGAAACTTGTACACATGTGCTTCTATTGTTGGTTTGCTATGCAATATCAAAACCAGTACAAGTTTTGCGGCAGCCGCTGAAGTTACTCCTTTTTTTACGAAATTTTGTATAGGGTTACTTTTGCTGCAGCAGGCGGCTATCCATGTAATAGTAGTAGATATACGTATATAATCACGATAAATAAGCAAAAGATGTAATAATGGGTACGTTAAGTTATCATCAGGGGCATTGTTAATGCCAGCAGTCACTACGCACAAAATGGTGCTACCTGTAGTAACGTGGTGGCCAGCGAAAAAAAAAAATTGGTAGTGAAGAAGAAGACGACGACGAGAGCATTTTATATGGTTGCTCTGATGGTTGAGGGGATGTTTGCCGAAATGTGTAATCAATGTTGTTGTACTGCTACACGCTGTATTTTACGATTATGCAAAAATTGTGAAGAAAAGCGGAGTATGCATGCATAAAAATGGCAAAGCAAGAAAAAAAGCAGTGCCATGGATTGAGTAATCCTGACATGATGGTAATATGAAGATGACAAAAAGAAATATAAAAAGTATAGACGTGTGGTGGAGGATGTGTATGCACTTGTGACTTGAACAGGGCCGAGCCCCTATACAGATTGACTTTTTGTTGCCAGTTTTTCGTTGTTCAGTTGCACACTAGTATGGCACAGCGAGCGTTATTACCCCAACCAAAAGTAATTATTAATTATATATCATGTAACATTATGCGTTAATCCATGTTCATGTTACTACACGCTTTTTTGACAAAAAAAGAACTTAGAAACTGCCAAACATACAGTTAATTTCTTTTAGTAATTAGTCTGTAAAGGATTGAAAATATTAGGTGCCGGTAAAAAGCAAGCAATGTCGCGAATAGTTGCGAAGTGTAGTTTTATTTCAAGTTTATTGGTTATTACCTTGTAGGAAGCAGTTGGTAGTCATCATCGTCATATAATCAACTCGGGATCGTTATGCCCATTTGCGTTCAAATACACAACTGTTTTTACTTGTTGTTCTGCATTTTTGACTGTTGTTTCGTAAAAAACAATTGTAAATGAGGCACATGGTGCACAATGAGAGTACAGCCCCGTATAGTGTAGTTTGAAGTCTTAAACTTAAAAATATACAACAGTTATTTTCTTAGTGTAAACCTGTGTTTGTAAAAAAATCTACAGGTAAAAGTAATATACTAACTATAACAGTTCCTCCAAAAGCCAGGTACACAGGCATGCTTGCATTAACGTAGGCGGCAGACAAGTAAAGTAAGCCTAGGTAGTAAAATTGCTGCTCGCCTTCAAAAATAATTCACTGAGAAGAAGATCCGATTTAAAAATTCATACAAACGCAAACACCTGGTACTGATAAAATAAAGAAATGCAAGAAGGTAGTCAAATTGGATTACGTTAGCAGTCCTATTTAAGATTAAGTTTCGAACTTGTAAAATTATAAGATTCTTGGTAGTAATTCAATTACATGGTATTAAATAACTGACAAGCTTATTTAAAATCTCACACATCTTATCATACTACGCATTACGGAAAAAGATTTATTCTTTTATTTCTTTTATGCTTGGAACGTTTAGGGTTTTAGTAGCGTTTCTTTGGATGCTTCTGAACTTACAAAAATACCTACCGCCTGTGTACAATATTTGATTCTGCTTTAAAAAACTGAGTACTTGACGCGNATATTTGATTCTGCTTTAAAAAACTGAGTACTTGACGCGTTTGGCTAAACATATTTTAGGTTTATAGCAGCAAGCTTTATGTTTATATATAAGGAATTTTAATCTTAATTAATTGTACTCGCCTTACGCCCCCCCTCTAAACAGCTGAGTAAAAATATCATTAAGGTTACTGTACACTATTACTTATGTTATACATTTATTTTTGCGAACACTTTACTAATTTTGTGATTTGCATTCATTATTATTTATCCTCTTAACTACAATAATTCATCAAACCAGTCACATTATTTAGAACACGTGGTGTGCATGATATAAATGCAGAAACAAAACAAGATTATCATAATATTCTCCTACCACATTTAAACCAATTGTATACTCTACTCTATACAGAGAGTGCATTGTTAAATGTTGGCACGTTGCTGCCCCTCTCTGGTTTTAGTTTTAATGTCAAGTCAAGAGTTAATGGACTTGGCCCTGTTCTAGGTCACCTTTCTTGCAATAAAAAGCGCAAAGCACACGCTTGAAGTCTATTCGTATTCACATAGGAAGTGGGCGATTTTTTTTCTGTCACTACCAAAAATAAAAGCAGCAACACCACCAACCATCGTGTATATAACAGTACGCGATTGTTTGTCAAGTTCATTGTTTGTGTAGGTGTCACACTCCGTCAGTCAGTTTAGTCAGGAAAGGGTATATATTAGGATGGTGGTGGTGATGCTGATGATGATAACGATGAAAAATGAAATGTATTCAAGCCGCATAATATTCTAATCTCGCTGTTTTTATATTTTTATGTTTTTGGCTAATGCCATGTTAAACCCATTCATTTATGAATGATTCATGTGTTGTCAACGTCAGACCAGCCATTGTAACACCTTACCATAAAATGTTCGGTTATATTTCATTTCCTCCTCTATTCTCTATTTTGTAATGCGCTTCTGCGAAGAACAGGCAACAAAGACGAGGATTAACTTCTTGTTCCTGTTATTATACTGCTGATGATACAGTATCGATATAAAGGTTCTTCTGTTCCATAAATGGTGTGATGATGTTGAGATTTTTAACACCAAATCAAACGCGCTGTGTTTCATCTCCTGTTGTGTTAACAAGGACTTACTCCCCAATGGTCTTTTAAGTTGGATTTATTTATGGACGACGACAAATTACTCGACTAGAGAGCCCAATGGTGTGTATAGTCATAAAAAAAGATTTTTTGCTGACGGTGCGCTATGCGAAAATGACAACGAGGGGGTTGTTTCATATCTAAAAGAGCGTTTGTTTATTAGGGTGTTTTAAATTTTTTCCTGTTACGAGGACATCACGTACATGTGACGTGTCCGTTTTATTACTAGCATTACACGAACTAAATAATTTTATGAGGTGTTTTTGTCGTTTATCCTTTTTCAGAGTGAAGCGACGGATGAGTTTATGATGACGGAGGAAACAGAGCGCGAAGAGTTTCATCAAGAAGATTTACCCTTGGAGGGATTTCCAGTCATGGATCAGATTCGGAGTGAAGGTCGACTCTGCGACATAATGCTGAAGGTATGTCCTTCCATATTAAAATCGATATTGTTGCAGCACCGAAAATCACATTATGGTAATACAGCATTCTCTCGTGTGGTGGGCGACACCGCGGCATTAATAACATGTCATCATGCTAGCAGTAATTAAGTTCTTCTCAAACAGAAGAGGTAATGGGTATTCATCCGTTCAAGTAATTTGCTTGTCCACCCTTTTAAAATCACCACATAGTAGACCTAAGCGCCACACGTGCATCTCGTTATTATGTCGTTATATATTTTGCTATTATTCGAGCCCAGATGTCTAATAATGACTGTGTTTACGTCCGTATTAGCTTGTTTTCCCCCAACATAAAAGCAAACATGCCAACTGAAAAAAATAAGCGAAGTTCATTATGGAGAGAGGGTTCATTCAAAAAATCCGCAAAATATTTTCTTTGTTTCCTCAAAGTCTATAAAGAGGTTTATGGGTGGTTTTTTAATAGCCGACCATTATACCAATCTCTGATGGTGTGGTGATGACGGATGAGTGATGAGTAGGGATGAAGTAATTTTTCTTGTGTTTATTAGCCTATAATTATTTTGCACTGGGGTCTATATTTAAACTGACGTTCTTTGTGAGTGTCATCATCCGCATTGTAATGCTGGATTGGTGGGAGAAGTTGAGCGTTTCAAAATTTTAGAATCAACAACAGAAAGACAGATAGGTATATAGACATTTTTATCGGCACTTAAAATACGACACGTTTTATAGGCACAGACAGCAAAGTAATTGAAATGCTTTGACAACGAAGGACTGGAAATTAAATAAAAACGCGCAGCTTTTTGAAAAATACAAAAACATCAGCAGAAGAGCTTTGAGTAAATAAACTTACTTATTTTCGTCGGCTGAATTTAATAGTTCTCCCACTCCTACTAGCCATCTGCTTGTCATTAAATTTACTCTACAGCTACAGCTGTTAATTAAGCAGACCTTTTACTTCGTCAACAACGAATCTAGCCGAGTTTCTCTATACAGCTTTGGTGGCTAAAGGTTAGCCGCTAACCAGTGATTTTTATTGTCTGTTTTTATTGCACAAATCGTTTATTTAAGGACTCACACTTTCCTTTTCGTATATTTTTTTACGACTTGTGAGATATACATAATAATAATGACGAACTTAATGATGACGGTGCCGCCGTGGTGGTCAATGTATTTAACAAGAAAAAAAGCACGCACATGCTTCACTTTCGCTACCACAGGGACAATTGTTATGCAACCAAAATTGCAGTGGTAGGGCAGTTAGTGGGGTGATGAAGAGACTAGCATTGTCGTTATATTGCTAAAGGACCACTAAAAGGTATACTAACTTTACAACTTTTTTTTTAAATCTGAAAATCCCAATAATTAGCAAATTTCTTGGATGATATAGAAACTACTAAAAATTTGTGTTTGTAATTTAATAGGAATATTCCCCATAAACACTTACGCCAATTACGTAGATACCTTTACCTGTAGGCTGTAGGGAAGAAATGATGGGACAGTGGTGGGGGTGGGTTACTCTGGTAGAAATGATTTTGACATATTTGTGGAAAAAATATGCGCAGTACTGACTGAATGATTCATCTAATCACGACGTCTGGCACAATCTTTTTGTTTCAAATTTTCTCATTTCTCTCTCATTTTACGTCTTCTACCTTGATCTTGCGATTGAAAGGTTCAAATGTCATTACCACGTTTGTATTAGGT